>JTDE01005948.1:7585-38242 GCA_014338405.1 Paragonimus skrjabini miyazakii
CAATGACTCCGTTCTCCCGTTTCAGCGTGGTGTTCGCCAGGGTGACCCACTGTGACTCACTGGCAATGGATGAGGTGTTGGCACTATCTCGACCGGAGCTTGGCTACCAGTTCCACGACACACTGGTTAGCGTTTTCGCTTATGCCGACGATCTGATCTTTCTAGCTGAGAATCATACGCGTCTCTCTGAGAAGCTTGCAGCCGCCGCTAGTGTCCTGGAACTATCCGGACTGAAGATCAATACGCATAAGACTAAACTCATGGTCAGCCGTGGTGACCGTAAACACAATGTAACTGCCATCTCCGATGAGTCTATCCACTTCGGTCCGGACATTATCCACTCACTAAGCGCCTCCGACACGGTGACCTATCTAGGTATCCCGTTCACCTGGAAGGGTAAAGCATTCACTGACCACCGTCTACAACTTCGTACGTTGCTGGATGAAACTACCAAAGCACCCTTGAAGCCACATCAACGTCTTGTACTTCTGAGACAGCATCTGATCCCGAAGACGAATCACTCGTTAGTATTGAGCCGAGTCCACCGTAACACGCTCAAAGCCATGGACTGTACGATTCACCAGTTTGTTCGGCAATGGCTTTGCCTTCATAAAGACACACCAATCGACTACATCCGTGCCCCAATTCGTTTGGGCGGTTTGGGCATCCCGAGTTTGTCTGCAACTATTCCAATCTCGCGTAAATCTCGAGTGGAGAGACTTCTCTGCAGTCAACGCCTACTTCTGCGGAATGTGGTCAAAGATAATTCGTTTGGCTCTATCTTGAGGGAAATGAACATCCCAGTACTCGTTCAGGGTGTAGTGGTGACGAACAAAGAGGAAGCCCATTTGGCATGGATGGATAAACTCTACCATTCGCTTGATGGCCATGGTCTTCAGAAAGTGTCACGCTCTCCAATTTCAAATCGTTGACTGCTTAACTTAGATCGCATTTTCCCCAGAATCTTTATTCGTGCTATCCAGCTCAGATGTAGTCTGTTGCGAGGTGGCCGAAGTGACCACTCAGTTCTCTGCCGTACCAACTGCAGTCAACCGAAAGGCCTTGCTCATATTCTACAGTCATGCTGGATCACCCATGACGTGCGTTGTGCCCGACACAGCCGTGTTGCTAAAGTCCTGGCGAAGCGACTGCGAAAATTGGGCTATACAGTCTTCGAGGAGTTGCGAGTACCAACGACGAGCTGGTTTATCAAACCCCATGTGATCGTGGTTCGTGACGACGCTGCTGTGGTGCTTGACGTCAGTATAGTGGATGATTACCGAAGCCAATTAGCCTGGACAGACAAGATTTTGAAGTACGGAACCGACTCTCATAATGCCGCTATTCAGTCAGTCCTCCATACTTTGAGCTGTGATGTGAACTCTGATTCACATTCAACTGTGATCATCTCTTTTCGTGTTATTAAATTTCTTTCATCGAGTAACGCTATCCTTCCAACGGGGTTGCCCTTCTACGCAGTCACGGATTTATGTCTACTGACTGTTCTAGGTTACCTGAAAATCTACGACGCATTTATGTGAGGAACCTGGCGTTAACTGTTGCCACCTCTCTGACAGTTGTCTCACTATGAAGGACATTTTTCTCTCCCGATACGTGAGTCTTGACTGTGATAGCACTTTTGAGCCCTGAAGAGCTTTTTGATTTTGTGAGACCGATCGTTCGCCTAGTTTTTCCCCATGATTTTCCATGCATTTTATTTTACATTCTAAAACTGTTCAGTATATAAGCCACATATAACTTTTCATTTGATGACTGGTCCATTAACGCCTGATATCCTTGTAAAAGGAATTGTCAACTGTTGAGTATCGCTAACCATGCAACGTCTCACATTTGACAGACAGCTTGTTTTCACATTCAATTTTTTATTTATTTATTATATGTCTGTTGTTTAATTTTGGTGTCACCGTTTATGCTTTCTTTGAACGAAGATATGTACATTGCTCTTCAAAATAAACGATATAATAGTAGTAGTAGTAGCAGATCCACTAATAGATCCAACAGTAATAGATTCCAAACCAAGTGGATAAAATCATGAGCACACGAAGAATTGAGCAAGCTTGTTCATGACGTGTCTTGAGATAAATAAATGCCATGTATGGACTATAAGAGAAGATCTTGTACCTAAGGTGCATAATCACAGCCTCTTAATATAGACGAGCATTTGCGTGGTAAGTCCATAACGTGGTTTAAGTGGCTCAACAAGCTTTGCTAGGATTAATCGACGTTAAGATTAGTGTACCCACATATGGGGGTAAAGTCCAGATTCATTGTGATGATTTAGGTGATATCCGACTTATTTCGTACAAAGTCTGTAAAATCAGTAAATGGGATGAAATGACTCAGAGGGTTATCATCATCAACAACAACAATGAGAGAAATACAACAGTGATGTTCACTGTAGCTTAACCATTAAAAAACATAGTGGGCAAAAAAACGGACTTTACTGGAAAATATGCGAAACAGAGTGGACCTAGTTATCAAAAATTTGTCCATGTCTAACCTTGACCAATTACTTCTGAGGTGTCCACATCTTGTTAACAAACAACTGAACTATAGAACAATGTAAGGCGTCATCACATAGACAGCTTCTTTATCGTCTTCGCTACCCAGCGCTACTGAATGCATTTATTTCGCAGATAGCTCACCTAGAAGCGATATCCTTCAGGCCACTGAACCCGATCGGTCCTCATCTCGCCTAACGTCTCCAGCAACCGTTACCTTATGTTGTGAGAACCCCAGCCCAGGGGATGAACCCAAATTAAATTGACTACCCCTGTAAACTTGGTTATCATCTGTCTGTCCACCACCTTAAACTAGTAGGTCGCGACATCAGCAAGGATTATTTTGTGACGGACGATTATCTGGCATCCTCAGCGCACGACTCAACAACCCGTTCGTTCATGCCTAACGAATAGTCAAATAAGTTCACCCAATACCCACTATTAAATATCCGCTCCTCAACCTCGCGTTTGTTTCTCAGTTGGTACCACATGATGCGAGCGCTCGAAGGCAGAAACTGATGGTCAGATACCTGAAGATAACTTACGTTTTTTAATCTATGGGGTCAAAATTCGCAGCCGTAAAGTAACAGTCATTACAGTTTCCTTGTATACATCACACGGGGATGTTAAGGAGATGTTTTTATGTTATCAGAGACATCCTAGATTTGTGAATGCAACTATGGCCTTTCAGATACAAGTTTCTGTTACAATTCATATGCTTCTGGCGTTGTTGATGCAGATTCTTCAGTATACAGACAATCTCCATAACTTCATTATTCAACATCAAACCTATCTGATCACCCCAGTCTTGTAAAAGTGCTTTGCAATTTTAAGTTTAAAAGCGTAATTCGGGGTATTAGACAGAGCCAGAAATAGTTTCTAAGACCCTATGAACTGCCTGATAACTGTCCATTGTGGTAATGATAGTCAAGGTCACTTAGTCTCCTACCCAGTAGGAAGTTCATGCCGTTGCTTTGTGGATGCCGTTGGCAGTCAATCATCATCTTGTTTATCATAAAAATAAACAAAACATGGTTGAAACGGATAGCTTTCACCTGCGTTACTATTCGTACCGTGATTGTTAGATAGTTCATCCTAAATTCCAACATGCTAGGTAGTATGGGAATAAAGTTCCGACAGAATACTCACCAAAATACCCGCGTTTAAGCAAATCTAACCAGTGTAGATCGATCCATCGAATCATACGCATCCTTATTGTAGAAGACAAAAGAAACCGGTGGCACATATGACTTTGCTCAATAATTTGACGAAAAGTGGAAAGTTGATCAATACGTCCTCATCACAAACAAAATCAAACCTGCTTTCCCAGAACGTCGACCTCGAGGGTTGAAATGAGTTGCAGGAGTACAGTGGATGCTACAATCTTAGTAGTGACTGCGGTCAAGCAGATCCTTCATGGTTTTTGCAAGAGCTTCTGCATCCTCTATCGAATATGGAAACGATTATCGGACGACCACAGAAAAGAGGTTGTTCTCCGTCATCCAGATAAGTTGCAACGATCGAGTCAACTTATCTACTGACATTCCATAAGCCTTTTAATTAGTACTGGCACGAGGCCGTCTAAGTCGGTGGCCCTATTTTATGATTGCTCAAATGTAGCTGCGTGCATCCACTTGGGTTGATGGTCCAAAATCTACCGTCAGGAATACTACATTTTAAATTTGTTGGAACAACACATAAACGGCAGGAGGTCGGCTAAATTAGTTCTCAAAGTGTTCTGTTCAGTGTTATAACACTCGGAACGTAATAAGGATGAGTGTGCCGTTTGCTTCGCTGTTAGTTTCGTTGACAGACGGATAGGTCTGAAGTATAAGTTATTGTTCCCCAAATCATAAGCAGTTTCAGTTCCTTTATTTCTTCACTTAGCCAGTTTTTATAATCGCAGGTTAGGCTGCGCTCGAGCTACTTTGGGAGATCTATCTTAAACATACATAATTTGGCATGAATAATATTCTATCTGACGTCTAAATGTGCTATACCAGAACGGTATCAAGCCGTATGTCACAGCACTTATCTCATACATGGACTGTGTCCGACCACTTATGTCCTATCAAAAATCCTGCCAGGTTATTGGCAGTCAATCATTGCGGTCGACTGAGTCGTTGTCTAGCAAAAATTAGAACGAAACACCAACATGCAAACGCATGGTCTGAACCTAATTAAGTGCCCCAGTTGGAACGGCGTTCTTGATTGGCGCCACATTCCTTATAACTAATTGCTGTTTTGTCTATCCCGGTTAGGATTCGAATTGGATGGCGCGCATGATGTGTGAAATTAATAATGGTTAAAAATAATCTATGCTGGGTGTATAGTTTAAATGGCTACCAGTCGTTATTTCAGTAGCAAGAAATTAGCTCGAACTTGCCACGACCTTGTCTCATCAAGATGGCTGACCTATACGTCCACACTTCCAGATTAAGTGATTATGTCGACTTAGAGAAAAACAATTACATCTGAGTAAACAAGGTGATTGCCAGAAATATCGTCAAAGTCAGTTAGACCATATGCAGAGAAAATGAAAAGACCTGAAAAGTTAGTCTCAAAAGAACTTATCAACTGTACAATACAGTCGACTGCTAACGGGAAAACAGTGCGACAACACGATTTGGGCCTTTGTGCTAAGGACCATTCCTACATAAACCAGACCAGTAATGGCGGCCGCGGATTCAAAAAACGCATTCAACCAGCAACAAACAGTAAATGCGCGTGAAGGCAGTTCCATATGTTGGTCAGTGCCCCGGATTTTAGTCTCTGAAATACAGCATACATTGACACTAAGCTAGTCTAATTTCGAAGACAGAATGGCTTCTTAGTTTCACTGGAAGATGTTGAGTGATAAGAGATAGCATTACTACGATTGGTCACATCTATCGTGAGAACTGTAATGTAATTACCAGGAATAGGTGCATAATCGTGCTTATAAATAGTTGCATGAAAGTAATCGAAATAACCATGTCACTTTTGTAAGATTAGTCGCCATTAAATTCATGACTAATTGTATCAAACTTATTTTACTATTAACAGAATCTCCTCAGTGCTCAACACGAAAAATGCTCACAATGATGTATTGAAACATTTCGTACCTGAAGAGCATACTTCATATCATACATTGTTATTACACAATGCGTCATGAGTTTCCTGACTGCATTAAGACTGATACATCGGTTTCAGTTGGCTTTCTGGATGTTGGAAGATGATCGGTTAATCACTCAACTTAATTATCGTGAGAGTGAAATCAAAACATTTCCTGTATCTGAAAGGCAAATCTAAGAAGCCTCATTTTAGGTGCTCACTAGGTTGATTAATCATAATTTGCTACGAACAAAGTAGTTTACATTCCATCCTAACAAGGATTTTCAAAGTAGGGTCAAATATAATTAGTCGAATAAATCCAGACAGTTTTCTTTGATAGATTGCAGGTACCCACTCTTAGCATTGCTGTCCTAATGTCAGTATGAACAATTTTCCATTAAAACTGTACATTTGAACGATGTTTCGTTTGTCTTTTTTTGTTACATCTACAAAATGATTGTCAACCTGCTAGAAGATTTGTTGCTTACAGAAAAGTAAAGCTTTTCTAATTGCAGTCAGCACTCAGATCCAGGAGGGGAATGGAACGAATAAATGAGACAGGTAGTCAAAATGGAGGCCAGATTTTATAGGCGTTTTATTTTTTTCATGTGCATTAATTTACCAGCGGGTATTGGATTCATCCTGACGCTCTAAATGCAAGATAGAAGTTGCACGGCGAAGCAGAAGGGCAAAAAGAAATTACTTTTAGCAATCAGACCAATAATGAAAATACAAGAAGGTCCCTTAGGATAAAAGGCCATTGCCTCAACAAAATGCGAAACGCATTTGTTCACAAACTTTCTTACCAACCTAAAAGTTTTGATGTTTAGAGGAAGTTCCATTGTTAAAAAATGTTGACGCTAATCAAAACTACTATCATCCCACTCAAATTAGACTAAATTGCCCATTGAGAATTTCATCAGATAAGTGACAATCTAGTCAATAAAATTTGGCATTTTTAAACATAATAAATTACCAATGAGTAGCGAGGGATTTTAGTTTATTTTTATCTAAATTGAACATCACTCACAAGTGGCCGCAGCTGTCGTATTCTCACAGACTTTTCAGTCGACTACTAGTGAGTGATGTTCAAAAATTTGAAAGAAAAAAAACCCCACTACTCGTCAGTAATCAAAACATTGCTGAACAATTTAATGATTTATATGATTTCAAGGTGGAGAGAAGTTCTGGTCGTGGGGCCGTCAATCGCAGTGAACAAGACAGTTACTATATCTTCTCTCAAAGCGATCAGGTAATCGGGGCATTACTCACGGGAGCATGTGGCTGAACATTACATTTAACGATTCACTCGTGCCTAATGGGAGGTCAATATCCAATTGGTCAACAGGGTTGCTTCATGAAAGCGTGGTCGGACTTATGTTCCCGGTCTTGGCAAATATATTTCCACGTGATAAGCCCTGAAAAGAGCGAAATCCGAATTTAATGTTTCTTTCCGAAATGGACTGACTGAAAAATTTATGGGAATGCGACAAATGTGCTCAATATTGGAGGATGTTTAATATATGTAGAAATTCCTAACCGTTAAGGTTTTAAAATACTGTACTGTGTATTTTACGGTCGGCATATCCTACAAGGAATGTTTCTGTAAATCCCAGCTGACTGATTTTCATTAGTGCCTTCTACGAGTAGTTTTATAGTGTTATTCTGAAGCACTGATATGCACTAAGCTGGAAGTATTAAAAGTTTTCATGATTACCTCAAGCACTGGTCTGTCACACTCCCAAAGAGCACCTCTGTAAGTTGTAGTAGTGTAGGCAATATCTGTTTAGTTGTGAAAACTTGCCGGTGTCGCTTAATCGGTCTGAGGATTGTTTCCATTCAACGAGTAGACACCTGTTGAATTCTCAATTTGTTGTTCAACATTTCAAAGAACACATCAGCTAACTATATTTTAGTAATGTTTGCGCATTCTCTAGTTAAGCAATTTCGCTTGGATGATAGCTCAAGTTAAAGGGCATGATATTTGCTAATAGTTACAACGTTTAGTTCTTCGGTTCTCCCCCAGCGCATATCAGTTACAATCAGAACTGATCGTCGATGTAGCCGAACAAATGTTTACAGCTGCTGGTCTCTACGAGAATATTCAGCATAGTAATGCGGAAACGTCGGTTTCTGTGTGTTTTAGTATGCGGGTCAGCAAGTTGCTGGACAGAAAAACATTTGCGAATGCTTCTTGTTGATTTTGTTGCTGTTACTGCAGTTGTTATGATGACAGAGTCTATTTTGTAGACGAAATAGCGTAGTTCTTCAATGGAATGTTTCAGACATACAAGGCATTCTACTGATGTTGATCAATTGCACATTGGTTGTAGTTTACTGTAAATATTATACTACGGTATACAGCCTGCCATTCAACCTAAGCTTTATCAGCATATATCGTAGAATGTCAGTCTATCATGTTGAAACTTGGAAAAAACACGCACCAAGTTATATACCATTTTACGAAGTCTATTTATTATGACCGTTTGATAGCGGATAGTGCTGGCAGATTTGGTCGATGCAACTCAAAAAACATTCACAATAGATGGCATATTTCATATTTAAGTAGACTCACCACTGTAATAAGACTTAATGATAACATCAACCACACTGAAGAATGTGTAACGAATTAACGTTAATCAGCAGAATGAAAGTCAATAAGCCAAAACAAACTGGAAGAGGAATCAAATGCTACTTCAAGTTTTGTTTGTAAAAGACGTGTGAACAAAACGATTTGTCTGAATATGTCCTATTCAGAAAAAACGAATTAACAGGAGAGAAGCCGCGGTGCAGACCATCACACCGACCAATCAGAAGCAGAAATTGATGTACCCCAGTGGCACACTATTACAGATACTGACGAGCTGCTTTAACAGTGGTAAAAGTTTTTGAACAAAAAGAAAGCTATTTGCCGCCTGGATCAATTTACAAACCCCTTGGCTTAGTAATTGAAAATCAATAATGTGTGGAAAAATACACCTCCTATGGGTCATCACGTTAATATTTAATAGCAGTGCTTCTCGGAAGATAAGCCCAACCATGGCCATTGAAACGATAAGACCAACTTGCTAACCACTTTGCCTCAAACCTAATTGAAATCTCACATCTTAAAAACTTGTCTTTGGGGCTACGCAGGTTTTACAAGACCAAGAAATGTGTCGCCTCTGTTACTTATTAGGAAATATCCTGTGGTATGGTCTAAACCATCGACCCCATTGAAACGGTGGCGTAACGGTAAGATTTTCCTCGGTTTATGAAAGTGATAGATTTGGTCATTAATTTGTTCAACTTCAATTTGCAAGGACTTACCACCAGATATATAATGAACAGCGGATATTTTTCGCATTCGGTTTTATCCGTATGTTTCCCACTTCTCGTTCGAAGAGCGGATTTTTATAACCCACCAGGATGCTAAACAAAACAGTGAAGTTTATGATGATTGTTAGCGGCCGAAACTACTCCTTACGCTAATCTCCCAGTGAACAGTATATAGTGTGCAATTCATCGATACCACTGAAAATCTATGTAGCATTCTGTAGAAAACGTGATCCCCACTGTACATCTAATGTACCCCCTATTGTACTAAAGCCTATTCTCTGCGAATACTATTTCACGGAACATTCCGTCTCGGGTCACCATTGCCCGTCATATGTAGGGCCTCTCACAGCTACTGGGAAACACATCCGGTTGCAATGGGTCACAGTTCCTGTTTATCGCGGATCAACCTTTTGGGCAGAACATGTGACAACATATTGTTAAAATGTTATGTAGTGAGTATGAATCTCTCACCATCATCAAAAACGTTGAAATTAGATTTCTTAACGAAACCCACAGAAACTTATGGTCCACTTAGTTTTCACAAAGATGCTTTTTAACTCAGCGGGGCCAACTACTGTTTGCTGTTTAGTTATGTTATTTTCGAACTTGTTGAGCTCAAGTAATGTAACGATCAAAAACCTGTGTTCATTCTGACTGATGAGATCGACTTTTTAATGTGACAAACCTTTGCTTCACTGGACTCGTGACATTGTTGGTGCAGTGAGGTGACTGATCGACGCAAAAGGAACGAGTTGCATTCCATAGTTAGGAGTCCATAAAACCTGAGGAACTTCATAAAAAGATGAATTATTAACACGTGCAAATGGCTTTCGGCAGTGTGCGTGCTTAAGGCCGCACAGCAACGCGCTAGTTAAGTTGTGGTTATCATACGCAGGGTGCTGACTGCAGTGCGATAAGATTACTTCTTACTTACTTGGCTACCCAGTCTGTCAGGCAATCGTGTGATCAGTTCATGAGCAGACTGTTTTGTGGATTACTATCTCACCCATCCTCGTTAAAACCATCGAAAAACTTATCTGCTTCGTCCGACAGAATGAATAAACTTTTCATACCAGATGAGTCTGCAACCGGCTATGGCGTTGTGAAAAGTTGTACGTCCTTCAAGTATTACGCTAAATATGAATTTCTGAAACTAAACATAATTTTTACTTTTAGATTGGCTTCTCTTGTTTTTTTGACAAGACTGACAACGAAATTGCAGAGTATGAGTTCACCGCAATAAGCAACACCAATTCGACACTAAATTGTCGAAAACATCTGTCGAAAACATCGCTCGAAGACTGAATTAATAGCAAGGAGGTGCTTTCAAAATCATGAGAACGTGATTGACATTATTCACCCGAAAGAATTGGTCAAAGTGACAATATTTTATCTTGGAAAACTGTAAGTTTTTCTGGCACAAATCGGGGAAAGTGGTCAGTGTTAACTGCTTTTGAAGTTGGATATCACGTTGTGATAGTTGTTCATAATCGTTCAAACCGGTAGTTGAAGGTTAACTACCTTTTGATTAAGTAACAGAAAAAAGTAGATTATCTCACTTCAAAGATTCTAACAGCAGTTTTTCACTCACAAGTTATAAGTTATTTATTTCCAGAAGTAGTTACGGTGTCACTTTGAATATATAGTAAATACTTTTTGAACGCTGGTAAGGATTTTACCACTGAATCAATTTGTCTGATCACAATGAATGTTGGTTTGGTCCTGATAACATTCAGAAGTGTTTAGTTAGTATCATTCTTTATCGTTTGACAGTACGATCCCAAATAATCAAACCCGAAAGAAGAGATACGATAGTACCTTCCATTTCAACCTCTTCTTGATGATTTTATACTTTCAGTTTACTCGACATTTTGGTTGCTGCTTCAGGTCAAAAATCAAGCAACTTCTAAAAGAATGGTTCAAAAGTTTGGAATTTATGCGAAATGTCATCCACAGTCACAAAGCTTTGAATCGTAATCATTTTAACAACTTCGCCGCTGAAATGAACTAACAGTTGATAAGGAACAAGTATTTATATCGTGCTGGCTAATCACGCTAGGAAGGATCGATAGGGATTATCTACTCACAGATTAATTGTTAATCGATCACTCGACACCACACCTCATTCATATGAGCCTAATTCGCTTTTCCTTAACCGACTGTACAGATAAGGTAATTGACGCAATCAGTATGTAGTCCTTAATAGCTCTGTGGTGTTCGCACGCATACGTCAAGGGTAGGTCAAACGAGTATGGTAAACAGTGAGCGGATTCATGCTCGCGCAATGTTTGCGCCACAACAAAGCAAGTGCCAACATGATTTTCACTTTGAAGATCGCCGCACATGTTTTCAAAGAGGTGGTACAACAACAAAATGGTAGACATTCTGAGGCAAAACAATGCTGATTGCGTCGTTAATTTTTTGTACATTCTTGCACAGTGCTCAGAATATTTTATTTACTGTGGCCATGTCCTCAGAGTTTAAAGGTCACCGCATTAGTCGAAAGATGATAAATCTTCAACGGAGGTCATCTAGGCATGTTGAGATCGACACACATTTACTTTGACATCTGACCCGTCGTCTCTGTTGGGCGGTTTGCTCCATAAGGCCAGGCACTGGCATCCACCCGTCCACTTGTTTGGCAAGCTTTGGGTTGTTTTGGTTTCTGTCTGAATATTCTGTGCACAATCCATAGGTCAGATAATCGAGAAGGGAACCTTTGCCAGTAATATCAAACAATTGAGGTGGAGCAGATAATATTTCCAGGCGAAAAAACAAACTGTACTGCGTATAATTTTTGTGTTAATTATGTGTATCGAAAATAATTACTTTCCAGAGTTGAGTTTCGTTTTTAGATTTTGCTGTATGCACAGATAAGCAGGTATATATGAAAACCGTTTAGCATATATCATGGGCAATAACTTAGTAGATTTAACAACAGATCTATTAAATGATTTTTCATCATCCTTCTTGTGAGTTTCTTTTGCTGAAAATGAATAAATATTTGACCCTGGTCATAGACAAATTCACACCATCATACTTTCATGCAACGAAGTAAGTAGATTAGCTTAGTACCGAAAAGAAGGCAATATGTGAATCCTTGCCTGAAACCTCACTTGGTCCTACTTGACAAAGTTGCCATATGTGCATATACCACCTACTTAGAGAATTTAAAGTGGTAGGTCATCGTATGTAGGTAACACGGGTGAAATGTAAAAGCCGATTGGATACTCATCACGTAGTATTGTTTAAGTATCTTATGTTAAACGTCCCAAATGAAAGTACTTAATCGAGTGCTTTGCAGATAAACAAGAAGTGCCTACGATAACAGCAGAACAACTAAAATTGGTTGGAGGAAGAGTAGTTGATTCTAATTTGAATTTTACGAAATACCGTAGATACCGCTCACCTGGCCTTTTGAAATCACTGTTTCGGGGATATCTATCTATCGCTAATGATATCTGAGCTTGAAGAAGGTCGCTCAAGTCAATACTTCATAACCCTAACGTCCCTATTTTCATTGAAAAAATATATCAGCCAACTCATCAACGTAGAGTCTGTTGTTAAATCAATATGAATGCAGTAGTCTTTAGCCATACTGTCTTTTAAGACCGTGAATCACATTCAAAAATCACCGTTTGCACTGGATAAGTTGATTAGTAGTAAATTTACGGAAAAACTGCAGGCAACGGAATTTTGTTTTGGCATAGCCAAACTTTACAAGACTTCTGTTAACTGCGGGGTCCGTTCAAACGTGCTGTGCACATCAAAGTTGAATAACAGTAGGAATACTACCTAGCTATGTCCTCAGAATTTTTGTTAACTTATCTATCAGAAAAAATTGAGAAAAATTTAAACCGAACTGTATAGTAACAACACTCCAACGGGGATGGTTATTCCACGCCTCTATGGCTTCCCTAAAATGCACAAAAATGGAATGCCCTTAAGACCGATTCTCGACATGTACAATTCTCCGTATCATGCCTTAGCGTTGTGGCTAGTGGAGCTACCGGAACCAGTCAAATCGCAACTGACCCCATTCAGTCTAAAACATACTTTTGACTTCGTCGACGCGGTTGATTCAGTGAATATCAAGAATCAAAAAATGGTTTCCTTAGACGTAACATCGTTATTCACAAACGTGCTTTTGAGAGAAGCTATCGATCACCTGTGCGCTTACATGGAAAACAGACAACTTAACGTCTGCATTCCCATCACCAAACTAAAAGAGCTACTATTATTCGACACCTCAAACGTCCAGTTTCAATTCAATGGAAAGCTCTTTATACCATGTAATGGCGTGGTAATAGGCTCTCCGTTGGGCCCGTTTGATAAATGACAAAGAAAATACACAGTCTCTATTAGCTGACTTTAATCGTGCGCACCCCAACATCGCTTTCACTATCGAATTAGAGATGAATAATCAGCTGTCCTTTCTAGATGTTGCCATGCTCTGTAGAACTGATAGGTCAGTTCAAAGAACAGTTCATAGGAAAAACACGTGGACTGGCCAGTACACGCATTTCCTCAGCTTTGTTCCGCTGAAGTATAAGCGGAATTTGGTTTGCTGTTTGACAAGCAGACCCATAATGATATGCACGTCCGACATCTTATCGGCTGAACTGCAGCCCATTCGAAATGTGCTAAGTCGAAATGGGTATCCGCAACGATTCCTGGACAGGAACATGCAACCAAAAGTGACGCATGAAAGTGTTTAGAGTGTGGATAAAAAACATATCTTTATTACCCTATCATACAAGGGAGAAGATACTAGTGAAATTGTTACCCGCCGAGTATGTAATGCAGTCGACAGTGCGTATCCTGCAGCACGGGTCATCGTATCGTTCAATACCTGTCTGGTACTGGTGCCACACTTCAAAGATAGCTTGCTTAGGTTCTCTTCGTCTTTTTTGTTTATTCTCTCACCTGTTGTTGTCAAGCTGGTTACGCTGGGAGAACCACAAGACGGCTATCAGAAAGAATTCGTGAACACCTCCTAAAATGGCTTAGCAACGGTTCAATAAGGCCCACTTCCAGTGCAATCGGTTCTCATCTAATTGACACTGGTCATCAAATTGAACCGGACGAAGCCTTTCGAGTCATCCACAAGGTCCGTCAAACCCATTTCAGAGCTGTCAGGTTGCGACTCTTATCCACGGCCGAGGCAATTGCCATCAGACTCTACAACCTCTGTTTATGTGCCCAAAAACGGTTCGTGCAAACCCTAAATCTCTCTTGGCCAACTATTCCACATTCACTTGAAACCCAATCAGGAATGAACCATTTGACATCGCCGAATGCATGTCTCATGGCAGGCACGAGTGATAATGTCACACATTCACCAACACTCCCATCCCCTTTCAATGGACTGTGATCCGCCCCATGTCTATGATTATAATGACCTATTTGACTCGCTCTAATGTTTCACATGTAAAACGCATGTACCCTATGTAATTGTAAAAGCCCGATGGAAATCATCGAAAACAGCTGTTTGCATAACCGACTTCTTATGAATTCTACGGGAATCTGGAAACGATTGAAACAATGTGTTCATTCATCTATTTTGGAAAATGATTCGTTTAAACAATCCAAGCCGTATGCATGCTTTCCCAGTGGTAAGCCATGCGCCAATAACTGACGATGTGATTTGTCTGGGACTAAGCGTCATTCGGGGAAAAACAACCACAGATAGAACAGTGAAAGATATTATTTATCAAATTAATTTTAATAAACATTTAATTTTCGCTCCGAACACAGAAATCCAGAAGCTGCCATTGGTATATAAGTATGATGATGAAGCCTGAAATTTCCATCTACCGTCAACTCTGTCCTCTCGGGATATCGTTTTTAAATGAAGTGAGCTAGTCTTAAAAATACATCTCGAGTGATTTGACTAGGACAAGTTGGTTACCGGAAAAGAAGAGTCTCGATACACATCCGTGTGCACCTACTTACAACTACTTCTACGACGTCAGATAATCAGTTCACTTACTTTTCTAAGGTTAACCTTTTCGATGGATGCCTCTAGTTAGACCACTTTACTAAAACTGCAGTTTTCAAGGTTCTATCATAGTTTACTATATTCAGTCTGTTTTCAAGTACTTAGCTTCAATGGAACAAGAAACAAAGCAGTCGAATGTGTGCTATTCATTTAGCGTGCTGCAACCAATTCATCTAACAGGTTATCACAAGTTGATTGGACATTTGTGCCAGACAGTGGAAAAGAAATCACATGTGCTACCGTAGAGTTTTGCGAACATTTCAAGCTACGGACACAGATTAATTCAGCTTAAAACCACTAGTTATATCTGCTTTTGTTCCACCTGGCCGGACTATGGCAGTTTCGTCGCACGCATAATAGGGCGCATTTCTTTGTGAAATGACCAGCAGTTTTGTGCAAACTCGTTCTAGTGCTTTCACTGACCAGTGAAATAGCTGAGCCGAGGACTCAAAAGATTCATTGAAGCTATTCAGAGTAATTTCAATTTCGGGAGGGCTTTTCGATCAAGAACAAAATCGGTTGATAATAAGTGAATCCCGCTTTCACTTTATCATAGCTAGGGTATTTCTTTACACAATCGGGGCAGTCCTTACCTTAAAAAATAAAATACTAAATTTGAGTCTCTTCCGTTAGAGTAAGTCAGTAGCGCACATTCTTACTACAACCGGGAGTAGACCTCTGGAAAGACTACATTTAAGGAATCGCACTAAACATGGTTTCATTGGACACAATTAATTTATCGTAGATAAATGCTCAGCCACATTTATTTGCAAGTAATTCCAAAACTGTTAGATACAAACATAGTGTTATTCATTCTGGTAAGACATGTTTGGCTGTTCTTCACAACTGCATGGAACCTATTTGGAATAAGCATGTCGTGTAATTCATGTCATCAACAGACGTTCGTTCGTAAGATATGTCAGTTACGTTTGTTTTACTTTCTGTTCAACGATGCCTTCTATTAATTTGAGGTCATTCAATGACCTATCTCACTCTCGGTGGAACAGTTGAAAATAATAATCTATTTTTAGGTTATACCTCATTGATAAGTCAGATAACCAAAGAAACTATAAAAACTATATCGTCAGCCAAGTACTCGCTCTACTCAAGTCAATTGAATTAGTCGACCGAACTGCCGATCAGTACAACCAACCCGATTAATCATAGTTCAGCTGATTAGTTTGTCTCCTCTTAATGAGAACTAGAAACTATGTACAATGAATTTCTTTGTTGACCGATAGACGAAAATCATGGTTCTCAATCGTTTAAGCCCAGTGGATAATTATTCTATTTACCATTCGACCATGGAAAGCGAGTTGGGTTTGAACATTTATTTTTTGCCCACTGCATTTGATACCTTTGCTAAATAAAAAGTTGAGACAGACTACTTATAGGCAAACTAGTGCGATCGGCTTGCTGAACATCTATAATCCAATTTCAAAAAAAGAATTTACAGCAAGTTTACCTTGCCAAAGATCAACTACCAAATAATATTGCATATGATATTCTGGTGGTTCACAACACGGATTACATAATGTACAAGTGATATAAGGCGAGTTACGGAAGAACCACTAGCAAAATAATGGACACTGTGACATTTTCTAATGTACACATGTAGAAACTTTACAATTAAAAAGCAAATCGATCATATAAACTGAGATATTTGTGCACGATCTGTTTCTAAAAGTAAGCCTAGAATTTTACTGCTTAAACTGGCGTAACGTTGTTGTTCCGTCTACTTATTTGGTAAACACTAGTGAAGATTTCTGATTACCTCACAGCAAACGCTCACTTTCAGTAAAACTTAACAATTCTCGCGTTAAACCAAACTCACTGATACCAGTTCCGTTTTTTGTAGATTCTGCATAAAAACTTGATATAAAACACAGCTCACCGAAGAGTAGGTAATTCAACACTATAGAACTGGAATAAGGTTTGATGACAGCTGAAGAGACAGATGTCCACAGTGATATTCAAAAACAAATGATTCATACGTCTACACACGCTAATCAAGCTGATTGCATCTGTCGGACGACTCATTCAACACTATTACCCTTGTTAAACTTCATCAGGAGGCATCTGCTGTCGTAAAATTTTCAGATGCATACATGAAATGGTGTTTGTATAGTTATCGAAAAATTACACTGTTCCATCAACAATTTCAAGATTAGTTTCTTGATATACACCCACAACTGTTATTAATGAAGTATTGTGTTGCATTTTCTAAACGTGTATTGTAGACCTAATGCATATCAGGAAAGTTGAGAACAGCATTTCTCTTCCTATTCCTCACTCTGCATGAGGTCTAAGCTGTCACTAACCTGCTGCAACTGCCCCGCCATCATTTCTACTGGGTTAGTTATATATAAGTCTGTAACCTTCTCACGTAAGGAAAATCTGACCTTTTAATCGCCGATTGTTTTACGGTTCTAACTTGAGGAAATTTTAAAAAGCAAACACATCATTGTGGGATTCACGTCGTGACTTTTGTGTGGAATTTTGGGAAATTTGGTGGTACACCTTGTTAACTCAACTGGCCATTTGAAGAACCATTTATGAAAACAACCGTGCAATAAAACGAATCGGTGCACCTTCCGGGAGTAGCGTTACCTGTCTCTGTTAACTTAATTGGTGAACGACTCTGATTGGTTGCTTAAAGTTATCATTACCATCATCACAGACAGCAGTACATCAATGATTCACACTGATGCTTAACCGCACACAATCCCAAAGCAGAAGAATAAAGCAAACCCTGCATAGGAAGAGGGGAAAAAAGGGAAAGGGGAGGGGGCCTAACCACTAAAAATAGCTATGTCTATATTCAGACATATAACATCAAGGTGCCTACGCCTTACAAACAAACAACCGAGCTGTAATTGAGAGTAAGGCGTTATCAGCAGGAGAGCTTGTATACGGCTTACACTACCCCGCGTCATCAAGTGCACTCATTTCGCAAACAACTCAGCCAAACTAAAACAGTCACGTCACTGAGCTCGGTCAACCGCCATCTCACCTAACGTCTCAAGCCACCGACACTGTGAGTAACGATGGTCCTAGCCTAGGAGACGAACCCGATCTACAGTGACCAACCCCTTAGTGCACGGTTTCATTTGTCTACGCCAGGTCATCATCTGTCCACGTCGCACCTTGCGATTGCCATGAATTCTCTACGTGCAATTTCTAACCAACTTCTTACTATATTTAATTCTCTTACGATTGTTTGACACGGAAATCGTATTGACATTCGCTGGTGTTGCGAATGTTGTTCCAACTGACACAAGACGATGAGTACACTCCATAGCAATTTGAAAATTATGCTTTTATGTTGTTTATTCAGATGTAGCTCGACTTCAGCTAGCACATTCCAAAGCCAAGACCATTCACCCCTGTAAGCAACAGTCTTACCGAGTAGTTTGAAAAAATTTGCTTCATGTCTTCTGCAACAATAGACTGAGATTTCATCTATACATAATACGCAACACCAGGTCATCTCGTTTGAAAGCTACCTTTTCTGAACCCCACCGTCGAACTCATGATTCTAGTGAGTGTGTACAGGAAACACTACTCTTGTTATGCTAGTCTGACTTAGCAGTTAGTGGCGGAACTTTTGAATTACGTCGTGTAGAACTAAATTTGGATATTGCTGATTTCTACCAACCATCAATGTAGGGTCTGACACTAGCTATTAACTGTATACATGGTAAAAAGAAACATACATGGAAGATGCTGAACAAGTTATTCGGTTTCATAAAAGTATGAAAGTGAAAGTAAACACAGTAATGTTCAAAGGCATATTGACTAAGGTAGTAAAACATGATTGAACCACATTTTTAACACAGAGATTAGGACAACAAAATTTGAGTACCAGGCCGACAGTAACCAAATTAGTACGAGCTTTGCAACAAACAAGAGACGCATAACTCAATTACTAATGCTAATACGATGAAAACATGCGTACTTCTAAATTTTTCGTTGACCTGATGACCTACTTAATTTACAAAAACAGGATAATTTTAAAAAAATTTTAGTTAACTGAAATCAAGATTTGACAGTACACCCAAAATTTTGCCCATTAACTGGCAATCGAAAAACTATTGAAATTATTAACTGCGATTAGCCTCAACTGACAAATAACGTTGCAGTTTTGTAGCGGCTTTCCCGATTGAAGTTTGACTTAAAAAAGCATTTTGTACTTTGTTTCAAAGTCCTAAGAATTATAACTTACATTTTAAGTATGACTTCATTCCGACCCCATAAATAAGCTATGTAAATTCACTCAAAAGAAATTGACCTGTCAGCTTGATGGTTCCGTTTTCTTAATGTTGACTTGTTTCGATTATCCAACTACTTCGGCATCCATGTTAACGCTACAACTGGTTAAGTTCTCATCACCCAGTACAGTACAGGTAAACGACAATCCTTGCTCAAGTATTTTGCAATAGTATCCTCTAATTCGTAAGATTAAACGTTTGGTCTTTCTTCTATTAATCTAGCTGAGCTTTTGTTGAATTCATTCGAAAATTTAATGTTATATTATTGTATTTTTGACGAATGTCACCTAGTTTATCGCTAGTACTGTTAATGTGTGCTACTGCTAATATTCCAAAGAATATCTAGTCTACAGTTTCATCCAGTTACCACGTGGAGCAAAGATCTGTTTTATCTAATGTTTATGACAACACGTTTGAGTAAAGATAGGCTTCTCCATGGGCTTCATAAAGAAAGGGAGTGAGCGCATTAAAGGAAAATGGAAGATTCAGTTGATCACTGGTTTTCACAAATGTGGAATAGTTTCAGTAGAAAGAACACAGCAACGCAAATGTTTAGTCAAAAGAATGCATATCCTCTAAGGGGTGACTGTTAAAACCGGCGAGTAACAGAACATATGTGTGGAACATTGATTTTGTCTGCAGTAAACGCTGCTATCTCAGTCTTTTCATATTATGGCTCTCACGTGATTTTTTAAGGCAGTTCTTTGAGCAACTCATGAACATTTAGACAGTTCTAAAAAAGTGTCAATGATGTGAAAAAATCCGGTGGCCAAAGTTCATAAAGTTGCCTAGCAAAAAGCAAATTCCGTTTATATACTCACGACAAACGTCTGATGGCATATGTTTACTGCTGGACGATTTGGTTTTATGCACAAAGGCTCTAAACGAACATTTAAAGTTATACAAATTATGAATGAACTTACCAATTATTTCACGGAAAAGTATGACTCACTGGAAAATGTAATGTCCGTTACCAACAGTGGTGTAGCTTTGCTAGGAAGTAAGTGAATGGCACTGTTCATATAGAAAGTTTTACGCCTAAAACTTTCGTACACACTTAGTGATGCACCTTCAACGTTTAGTGGTGAAAACATTCACAGTGATTTGTATGTGTTTTTAAATGTTGCAATAAACGCCTTCGACTCCAAATCGTATGCATTTCGAAAACGTTTTATGAAACAGCAATGAAGATTCTGTGCACGTACTATCGGAGTCACTGAGTACAGTGGTAACAAAAGAAGATCGTTTGCGTCAACCTTTCTGCCCTGGGGAAATGTACTATTTTTGAATGACAAAAAGCCAATAGGATAGATTGGACTAGCAAGGTATGGCCCACTTTATTCACAGAACTTCTGAAAGTTGAATATATTGTACAAACTATCTAGAAGTAAATTGTGTGATCTTATTTCATGCCAAAGATTAGTTGTATTGTTGGTGGAGTGCGTTGGCTATGTTCGATATTAACATTGCACGTCAAGAATGGGAGCAATTTTCTCGTCTGCCTATTCTCAAGATAGAACGATGACCTGCCTTTATGCTTTAGTCAGCTGAGTAGGTTTTCTAATTGTCTGCGTTTCGGTGACTCACTAAAAAGGGGATTCGTTGATTTACTCGCGATTTCATTTGACATAAACGGTGAAGAGGTTTTTGTATAAATTACAAGAATTTCCGTTTAGTCTGCAGAATGATACAATCACTCAATTCGGAAGAGTAATGGCCCTATGAAGTTCACGGATTAGCAATGGCAGCATATATATGTTTTCATAACATTTTGGGATGACACCGCTAAGTTCTTTCGATTTTGTACTTCACACTTGCTTGACGAACTTCTCAGGTTCATTCAAGATCCAAACAGATGTGGTTTTCTAATGCTACTAATAATATCACAACCTTATGTTCAAATACTTCCAGGTTTAAGATAGTTGAATGTTTTTCCCAGCTAAAATGTTTATGGGTATCTTGTGTAACATGCAAGCCGGCCGTTTACCGCTGGTTGTCCGCAACACTTGCAGACCAACTCTGGGGGTAATGTGGAGACACCGGGGGACAGCGTTCTTCCGAAGTAGGGGTTTCAGCAACAGTCCTGTGAAAGGAAACAACAAGAACAAGCATGAGCCAAAGGCCTAGTAATCCATGCACACGACTTACACAAACGAAAACTAAAACGGCGTCAATAACACAGCAGCACGCCCTGTTACACAATTCAAATTCAACCTGTGCGCGCTTGCTGGTTTCAACTGCACGTTACTCTGGAAATTTGCCAGATATTATGGCTCATGTGTAGCACTTTACAAATGCAAGAATCTATTCAAAAGTATTCCACACAGACAGTATGGTTGATGAGTCTTCCTATGTTACGTTTAAAGGTGACTAGTAGATATGGGAGACCCCCACTTAAATGAAACTCAAGCCTGTTTCATGAACAAAGCCGGCTGAGAACTATCGTTTCAAGCAATCAGTTGCTAAAGAAAGTGAAGGCATGGCCAGTGAATGTATATTGCTTTTGCACCGGAAAAATAAAATCTGGCGTGGTATAAGTGTAGCAAATTGTAATAAGTTGGTTTGAAGGCACCGTATGGTCTGTTTTAACAGCCACAATCACGTAGGTTATAACAAACCTTACGCATGAATGCGCTAGTGCGCTACATAATGTTAAACCGTCCAGATCATGTGTGAAAGCAATTTAGCTTTTATGAGCTAGTAACAGTACTAACTAGACTGGTATCATGATTAATATTGGAAAACCGGTGTTATTAACTTAATTACGCATAACGTTTACAATGACAACGTCCAAGGGAGTCTTGCAACTGTTTAAATAATCATGTCACATTACATTGAAGGTTCAATCATCTACTAGTGCAGGAGAGTGAAAAAGTAATAGACATCTTCTCGGACACTGATTACATCTTCGTTTTATACTAGCATTTTCCTGGGCAAGCGAAGAACACAATGGTTGGCCGTTTTACAACTGGCTAAGTGAGCATTAATCACATAGGATTAATGACGCCTCAAATGTAAATGACGTGCAATGATCCAGAAAAGCTGCCCGCAGATCACGGTAACGATAATCGTTATTTTTTTATCAATCAGTTTACAGCGACTTCTGTTATCCCTTTCGTTTTTATTTACTGCTTTCGATTTTCATTCACCGATTTACACAATGTGTTAACGTCGGTATTCTCGCCGTTTGTGCATTTATTACGCTTGTGATTCTTCGGTCACGTCTTACTGTCGGCACGCTGTCCAACTGGCATATTACTCTTGCGTTACTCATTCACGTACCGTTCTGGTTTTCGGAGTCGAATGTGAGTTGCTAGATAGCATCGAGTGGTTTCTTAAGCAACCACTATTTTTAACTGTTTAGTTATTTGGTAAAGACAAACGAACTGCTATTTAGGCGCGAGTATTTGATAAAAAATTGAACAGGTGTCGTTTATCTCGGTCGATCCGTTCAAGGCTGAAGTCGCGTGGTCATACACATGTTGTGTTTCACTTACGTTTGCAGGCTTCTCACAATCCACTGCTCAGCTGGCCCGCTGTAACTGTATATGATCTTTCGATTAATGGATTTAACGTAAACCTCTTGCGCACACATTAGAACAAAAAGTATACACTGTAAAAGTGTGAAATAGTCATTAAACTTGTAAGTTTCTTTTAGAACTATCGCATCAGCTGCTGTAGGTAGGGACTTCTAAGAAAACGTAATTTTTCGTTGTTTTGCAAATCAGACTTTCGAGTCAGATGCCCTGGACTGGCCTCACTTAAACAGCGTAAACCACTGGGAATTATCAAAAGTCAGCGTTTTCCCTACTGTGATGTGATTCATCCATTACCACGTTGCTTTTTACTATGAACACAAATTCTTCTGCCTCTTCTGTATCATTGTGTGGCGATTGTTTTCCAAAGCCGAAACAACTGGTAAACATTAGCGTCTTCAATGTCCGCACTGTCCTTCAGGTTGATCAACATACTGCCTCCGCGAGTACGTTCCTTAATTGTGGAGCATGATGGGTGCTATGTGTCGCAGATGCAAGCACCTCCCTCTCAGGGTCATTGGCGATGCCGAAGCTGAATCTGGTAGTCACGCTGAAGTAAGATTCGCAATTACTTCCAGAGCAGAGCGACGTTTGCCCAACTGGATCATAGTAAACGGTTGCTTGTGCACTGTTAAACTCAATACATCAGTTAAAGTTTGTTGACGCGAACCAGGAAAGTGTTATGTATTCATTATGTGGGCGTACGTTCCAAGAGACAGCTGTTCGAATGCCACCAAGGATGCATTCTATGATTGCTTCGTCGAACTTCTGAAGCAAACTAAACACTCTGACATCATACTTGCTGCCGATTTCAGCATTCAGCTTGATCGGTCTTCTCAAGAGAAGATATGGCTGGGTGATACGTTTGTTGTCCGGGCACAACGCAGTGAGAGTGGTGGAAGACTGCTGCAGCTGTACGCATCCTACGTTCTCTACATTTCGAGCATTGCATTAAAATACAGGAGGGAGCACTGTGCTATGTGGAAGTCATTCAGTTCTCAGTCTTGGACACAACTCAATTATAAGGCAGTCAGCCACTCGCATGGTCACTCGGTTACAGACTGTAGTGTACTTCGGAACGACCACCTTCACCCGGATCATCCTGTTGCGCATGCCTGTTTTGTTCGGTCATCTACACAGGGGTCATACACTTGTAAATACAAGATAACCAATTGACACTCGAGCAGGGACGATATGATGAACGCTAATCAGGAAATGTTCGCAAACGAGCTGCTTAGTTCAAGTCAAGTGAGAGTGCCTAACAAATATCGGGAACAAATCAGAGTGGCTGTGACAACTTGCTATCAGAATGTATGTTTCGAAGGAGCTGTGTATTTATCAAAAAAGCAAAATTTCATCATTTCGATAAGAAAAAGCTCCTCTGGATTCTATCTGGATCTCAATATGTTGACGATCGTCGAGAACTTAAACGCAAAGCAACGCGAAGCTTGCGTAAAAAACCATGAGCACCAAGTGATGGAGCTGGCAAAAGGGATGGAACCAGCCTTTTCTCGTAGGAATAAAAGAAGGCTATTTTCCATGGTCCCCGGTTGCACTGACCTTCAAGTTGGTGTATGTGAGACCATATGCGAAAAAGATGGTTTACTTATCACTAAGCAATGGCACTTAATAGGTGAGCTGAGCACATTGAGGAACGGTGTAGCTGGCCACAATCAGACCGTGTACAAGACAGGATCTGAGTGGTCATTTACTTTGTTCCAGACGGACATTCATCAGAAGCAGAAGCGGCTGTGGAACTAATGTTTTCGAAGCGCAATAGAACTCCGGAATCAAATCTCTTCTTTTCTTCTTTTTTAAAGATGGTGGGAAGAGGTTGATATAAGAACTGAAAATAGTTCTGCAGACTGTTCAGGAAACTGGAGAGGTAACTCTCAATTGGTACTTATCGATGGTAATTCCGTGTTAAAAAAAGCATTCGAAGTCTGTGCGACAACCGCAGAGGCACCAGTCTAGTATCTGTTGCGCCCAATTTACTCGCTGACCTCGAAGTAAATTGGCTCACTAAACCCAGAGAGTCAGGTATGTAAGATTCGGGTGTGATTGTCGGTGCTTTGGTCACATGTTTACTTTGCGACAGATTTTGGAGCATCAGCACCCCTACAGGCTGTTAGCGTATCCTGAAATTGCCTCCTTTCCGACGGAGTTCTTGGAAAATAAGCGAATCTGTTCAGACCATTGTATGCTCACTGTGCAACCATAGTTTGGGTTTATGCATAACTGTCTCGGGCGTTCATCACTTCTAGTGGTGTTCGTCATGGGTGTCCGATCTTCCCCTTTGTGTTCAGTTTCGTCATGGACGAAATACTAGAAGGTGTTCTTGAAGAATCCAATGAACTGGCTAGTGTGCTTTTTTCGGATATTGTATTGCCCGGCCCGGAAAATGCCTATGAAGATTGTGTTGTTCAGTTTTATAGTTGAATGCAGGCAAGCCAGGCTAAAGATTGTGATTAACCAGGCTGGTAAGTATGGACAGGCTGCACAGCCTGTGGTATTTGAGACACGTGCTACGCATGCCATCTAAACGTTTACCTTACTGGGCATTACATACTTAGACCGCCAACAAATTGAGTGAAACCTCGTGGTGGTCAGTCAATATTGTGGTCACAAAATATGAAAGCTTTGACCGTTCCATTGGGCAAAGTATGTAGTTGTTGCCTGCCTGACTGACGTCACTGTGATCACTAAAACCGCTGCGCAGAAACGTTACCAGTGATGGCAGTGTGTCATAGTCAATGGCATACCGGCATTCATACCATTCGCGGTGCTTGCGTTCAACCCCGTGCTATTTCTTCATTTCATTACACTTTTCCTTTGAATTAATTTAAAACCAAAATATCTTCTGATCTGTCACATACTTCCTATGACTGACCAAGTGAATAATTGCTCTCCGACAGGTCCGCAACGCTCTAGTCCTCTCAACACCCTTGTTTTAAATGCAGTTAATAATTTTAACTCTTTAAATCATCGATTTCCTTGCGTTTTTTATTCAACCAGAAAGTCAAATAAGTTTACTTTCGTAATCAACGTGTTTAACTTGTTGGAATAGTGTTCAGCTCGGTGGTTTATCAGTTGAGTAAAACAGCAGTTTTCAATCAATTTCATGTCCTTGCCTGTTACTGTGACAACCCTCACTACATGAATGGACATTCAGATTTTGCACACATATGTATATAGTGAGAGCCCTGCCCCTCTCACTTCAAGTACGTTCCTGCCTATAGTTATTAGGTGGCTTAACCACACTTTGTCCAACTGTTCACAATTTAATATATCGTCTTGGCATTTTTTCAGCTAGCGTAGGATAGCATTGTTTCTCGGATGCAACTCTCGCTTAGTTAATGTAACGTTAACTCTTCTGATTTAGCTATGTCTTAATTTCACTCCATTTATGAAGATAGACACGGTCCATCTCAGTTTGCCGGTTTTTAATGGATACGAGGGAAAGGAGACTACAAATTGAGTTCTTAATTATTATTGATACCCCCCCCCCCTTAAATCGACGCTCTAAGACCGGTTTCACTCTCGTTTTGGCTCATCGGCTAGAAGTAAGTTGAATGGAGAATCGAACCAACAGCCCTCGGCGTTACGAGCCAAACCACTTGTCCGTTCGAGCACTAGCTCTATAAGAGTCGGTTGTGATGGGGGAATTTACAATTAACTAAACAGTATTTGCCTTCTTACAAGCCTACTCTTAGAAGATGCACATGTAATACGTTGAACGACTAAGTACTGTGAGTTCACACAATCAGAGTATATATGTAGTGGAGGAAAGATGGATTTGTGTCGCAGAATAAATAACCCTCAAGTGTTAACTTCGTCCACAATAGTTTTTTATTCAAACCTAAGGGTAACATGAGTGCAAAAGATGGAACTTAGAAAACAGATCAGCTGAGAAAGGTTGATGGGAAAGGTGTCAAATTGTGGCATAGTCAATTCGCCTTTCCACTAATCCACTGTTTCAAGTCTACCTCTCATAAAAACCAGAGTGTCAGTTAACGTCATCTGATACTGTTTGGAGTCAAATTCAACTAGAGTGATTTGCATGTTATTAGTGTTCCAAAACGCTGTGTTTGACTCTTGCTTACACTAGCTTCATCAAACAAAGCAACGTCAGCTACGTTTACATGATGATAGGCTAAGTAACTTAAAATGACGAGCACTGGAAACCTCAGTAAAAGTACGCAGCTTCCAAGTATGTTTATTGAACACGCCAAACCGTGTCAACCACTAGAATGGCAATCTAGATTAGTAATAGTTATGCCTGCTGACGCACAACCAACTCGACTCGGTTGTTGCGTTCATGATCATCTATACGACAATCAGGTCGTAACATTTACACATTGAAGCAAGTTCCATTAAATTACATTTATTTGCTTCCACGTTCAAAAGAATTTTTCATCGTTAACTCTTCCTGATAGATGTGGGTGTTAAACACAGACAGATGATAGCTGTTCGAATATGTTTTCTGTATGGTAGGGATTAGTTTGCAGAATTTGACAGTCTGCTGTTATTGGTTGTAGTAGTGTACATAAAACTGTTACCACTGACTAGTTCACACAATATTGGTGTTTTCATCTTTCTGGGTGCACTGTTTGTTCGACGGACGATTCGTCCATTTAAGTAAACTATTTAGCAGTGAATCAGCTGTTATCAAAAAAAGGTATTTAGTGTCCAAAAAGCTGCGCAGAAAAGAAGTAGAAGAAATTCACTGGTCTCAGGACATATCTGGAGATTTTAAGAAAATTGTTAAACATTATTCGATGGCCAATAAAAAGTGACTAGATTGGAATTTAACACCAAAAACCAGTCAATTAACTAAAAACTAATCTTGAGAATTGGAAAACTTACACTATCCCAAGATGTCAGTTTGTGTGCAGTGGACCAGAGTTTTTCCAACAGTCTATTTGAAGTCTCACGTGAATTCGTTTATAAATCTGCCTTCGACTCAGTTTCTTGTCTGCCTGATGCTGCTGACCACCCTCTTCTTTTTAATCAATCGTCGAAATGGTCAAGTGATGCTTATCCCGTACAACCACCTTTTCATGAAACAGGTTCAAGAACAAACCAGCTATCGGAACTGAGACAAAAAATGAGGCTCTGCTGATCTGCAGCAAGAAACAGTATAGGTGTCTTACAATTTTGAGTGAAAAATATACGTCGAAATAAAGTACTTTTGTGGCACTTAGTAAAGTTGTACAATAAGTTTCGTGTGATTTAAGCTTACTCCAGCAAAGATGAGGTTACATTCTTGAATTATTTCGATAGACCTGTTGAACATCTCGTCGTCTATATTTGCGCTTTCTTTTTCTTGGGTAAAAAGAAAGTTTGAGAAATATTAGTCAGTAGTTTAGAAAGTACCTGGAAGGTGATTACACCATCATCAACAGACCGATAGGAATAGAGCAAGGTGCTTAGTAGATTGGAAATTAACCACTGCTGAAATGACTAGTTGGCATCAATTGTATATAATGAGTTACCTGGCATTTTGTATCCTTGGCTAGAAAATTCCAGTCCTGACTTTGAAAGCTGTACGATGTGTGAATTGTTAATGCAGGTGCGTGACCAAATTTTGATCTATCTGACATTAGTTAAGTCGGTTTAGTCATAAGTACTAAACGTCCTAACTGATTACTAGTTGCGTGCTAGCCATTTAATTTGTGGCTTGTGTACTGAGACAGAAATGTTCAATTGACCTACTTCAGTAAAGACAGCTAAACTGAAGTTCGCTTTTGCCGTGACCTCTTACAACAGTACGTCCTAGTCGTAGTAATCAGTGTGATTCTGGCCCAGTGAGAGCGTTGTTCATTATTTTGATTAATTCATAACTGGGCCTGCCACAATAATTCTATCCAATGTTCCGACCATTATAGCTTCTACATAACAGTCACTCCGTTTGTTCGCATCAGAAGAAAACACGTTAGGTATCTTCATCTTTTTAAGCTCTTACTTCGGCTGCATTGCGTGGTTTTCATTATCCATCTTTGTGAAGCGGGTTAACAATGTTTTGGCTATTCACCAATGATTGAGACTTGTGATCATCGGAAGCTGAGAAGAACTTTGAACTTGTCAAGCCAGACTAATGCCTAAAATTGTTCAGCGAAGGAAGTCAACTGGAAAACTTAACCAGACTAAAAAACAGTGCCATAAAATTTAGGTGGTTTCTATTTAGACTATTCCCAAACCATCTCTGTATTTTGAAAACTATGTATTTTTGGAAAATTCAGTTGAGTTTTCAATTCGATCAACAGTTGGAAACAAGGTGTATCAATAATATTTGGTGTATTGTACCTCTCAGAAAGAAAGTCATTTGTCTTTGGTGTTTCCTGACACCCGCTGTCTTACAGAAACCGTTTACCTTAGAATGGTTATGTAGAGATTTTTGAATGAAGGGGGTCAAATCAACAACCATCTACTTTGCAAACTGAATCTGTTAACCGTCTTGCCAACCACTATATCAGCCTTGCATGTGACAGAAAATTTTTGTGACGCTGGTTGGTGTTTGTTTATATTTTAAGCCAGCACAAACTGGCATTCCGAGATTAACTATTTACATCAGTTTTAATGGGTTATAACTCTACTATGTGACTAGTTTTTGTTGAAAATGCACTTCAAGTTACTTGCCGGAAATAACGAGAGCCACAAAACCATAGTAACCATACAAGACGACTTCCGCTAGTTGAGAACCACTTTTTTCTCATACCACGACAACGGATCGATAGGGTAAATCAGCCACAGATGAATTAATGGTATAGTCGAATGCTAAAATGGCAACAATCAGTTAATTTCTATTCTATCGGTCTTCATAAAATGAATGTGAAAGCAGACGACATAAACTGGGAATTACAGTGGTGAACACCTGCGTAAAATTTGTAGGAGGTAATAACTAGATAGCATACGAAGATATCTTGAGAGACCAAGGGGAGCGTTGAAAGGCGCATTCGAAATGGAACTTGACCCAGGTAGTCAGTGAACTAAAAGTTAAGCGGTGAATAAACAAACCATTGGTCCAACCGAAAACTTATATGATTTCGGGAAACGAGTCACAATTACCATTGCTTACACTTGGATACACGCGCTCATCGTTCTCTGCCGCAAGGTTTGGTCCGTTCTATCATGGACCGGGTGTCATCACAGCTGGAGACGATGTGTTAGATAATATGAGACGTACTTTTATTGATGGGGAACGAATGCAGCATTAGAGATTAGGGTGGCAAAAAACAGAAGTGTAATTCCGCTGCAAGATAAACGCGGTCAGTAGATTCCAGATTTTGACATAAGTCGGTGGTATTGCGGTCTCCCATGTAAGAAGGGTTGGTGTCAACCTGCTTTTTAGCTGTCAGTTATGCTTAGAAGTTGGTCACTCTTTTCTTCTGATTAATTTACACAAATTTAACCGTAGGCATATTTGTAAACATGGTATTTCCTAAGCGCTCCCTTTCAAACTTTCAACGGTTGCTCGAGCATAATTTTCCTGTTCAATGGAAAATTGTTTTTACTGAACCATGTTTAGATACCATGGATGTAAATTAGGAAAACTGTAACTACTGTCCAACAAACGGATCGGCTAAGTGTGTCTGGAAATTAAGATATCTAAGACGGTGAATCATTCAACTCTTCTTCGAACAACAAACTCAAGTAAAACGAAAGTATCCACATCATAGGTTCACTGCATAATTGTCCAATAGAAACGTTTATTTTGGATCTCAAGTTAACTGAAATGAAACTTACAGTTCGCTAACCGGTAAAATGTTTTTCCACCGACTGGCTGTACAAAGCGTAGCCTACTTATTATGACTGATCTGAATATACCAATAGTGGCTTTTCAATTACTCGCACTTTTTCAACGATCACCATTAAATATGCTTCAGATATTTTCACCACCAGGCAAACTATGTAAC
>JTDE01005949.1:11629-39604 GCA_014338405.1 Paragonimus skrjabini miyazakii
GATGATGATGATGATGATGATGGTTTACATGTCACTCATGGATATAACATAGTATGTCACTTAAGAAAAACACTTGCTCTCATCGATCGTTTGATAACCACTTCTTTATAACTTGTTTGTTTGTTAATAAACTAAAAAAACTTTAATGGTGAGGCTTGGAGCTTAAGCTTGGGGCCTTTAAGAAGTAGATTTGACAGTTGTGCAGGATTTAAGACTCAGCGTCAGCTACTGATGTTTCTGTGCCCATTATGATGGCATTGGTGGTGATAATCAAGGTCAGTGTGTAATCAACTGAACGACCTCGCGAGGTAATCTAAACTAGCGTGGAAAGTATCTCAAGGATATATTAAAAGATATCCTCGTTTGCAAGTTGCACTTCAAGACGTATTGCTCCCATCCAGTCTGATCCTAATATAGGTAATTAGGACATTTGTGGATGAGTACACAAATGAGTTCTGCTTGATAATTTTTTACAACGTTGGGCATTCCATATCGGTTCTACTTTTGATTAAGAGTTCCATTCACTGACTCCCTTGTTGTGTTGTGTTACTTGAGTTTCGTTTCTCATTTGAATGATTTTGTTTGTTTTATGATCATTTTCAGTTATCTGCTTTCTATCAATCTTGCCCAGTGTGCGGTTGTTACATTGCTTTTGTCCATCAAACTACTTTATTCACCTACATGACTAAGTTCATGACTAAACCAATTAATTGTCCGGAAGTGTTGAAGATGGAATATTGAAATGAGATAATTTTATCAACTGCCGCAACAGTTGCCAAATTTCGACTGTAGTTTCAGTAACTCAGTTATAATAATCTGTCAACAGCAGAATCCTGGTTGTAAATCAAAGTTTATACCTTCCCAAAAATGGTTATTAGAAAACTATTTTCTTTTGGACGAGAATATGTGGGATTTCAAAGCTGTTCAAATAGTTGCACAAATAGAGCATTTCACGTTAGTAAACTTTTCACACTGTCATCATAACGTTTACCCTTTGGCTCGTTGTTTTGTGCCAAACACATTACGGCATTCAATTTCTTAAAACCTGGCATTGTACACTAAAGTTAAATTGCTTTGATCCACTGTGGAGTGAAATGGACTGACGCACCGTCGAGTTCATCAACAGTTTGCTAAATACTTGTCCAGTACGTTCATACACCTCAGGTAGATTAGAATACAAAATCAAATTAGCCTCACCTTACCATATCAGGTACTGATTGTGAATCAGAGTTCGACGTGCTGCAACAAACGGACTGTCTTAACTAAAATCTAGTGAGTAGATTAGTCGTGGATAATGCCTGCAACATATTACTGAGAGTTTCCTTGGCAATACTGTACATTATCAGTTTTACATCCTCACTACAGTTTTTCGGATGAAATGACAAAAACACTTGAAGATTATATACTGAAGATAAATAAAAACAGAACCTTTTCTCTGAAATAATCCTCGTCATTGTTACGGTAAACAGCAGCTCGGGTCATACAATTTTGGCTTACGACAGTTCAAAAACAAATAAACGTCCATCACATAAAGAATTTAAGGTCCACTTCTCCTTAGCTATCAACTTTCAGGCTTTTCTGGCGAAATGGCTGTTGAGAAGGACCGTTGTTACTAACACACTTTATTATGATCATTCATTGAAGTGTACATGCTATTATCTTCACAGAAGCAGCGAGCTATGAAGGAGAGACAGATATACTCAAAATCATACAAGTGCTGCGTGAGAATCCTTCGGTGAAATTCTTCTATTTAACACACGCGCTACCGAAGCGGTCCACAAAATATCATTATTACAATTTAAAGTAAGTATTTATGTTCATTAGCCTGTGAAAACTTAATGCTAAATTATTTGGTAATTAACTATTACCCTCATTTTTAACAAAATGTCACTAATCAGTAGCCTTGACCGCCTAATTTCCCAGATTAAAGCGGATGAAGTACATACTACTACATTTTTGTCGATAAAAAATATAGAGGTATACGTTACGGTAGTAGCAAGAATACGCACTAGTGATGAATTTTAACAAGACCTGAACTTGAATCCAGTTCCTGTTATCCGTAACGGCTAACGAAAACTTTCTGTGAATGCAAATGCTATTTTCAGTTTTTTAAAATGTCAACATCAAAGATGTTGCACAGAGTGACTATTGAACTTAGGATATCCTGAAAACTTTCAAAGTGAACGAAAAATAAAGTACCTTCTAGTTGGTTTGACATGCCAAACGAACAAACGTGTACACCCCCCAATTTATTAACCGTGTATATATATACTGTTTACGTTTAAACTTATAACACTTATAAATAATCTGATGGGATCGTCAGTTTAGTAACCGTTTATTAATGAAGAAAATGAAATTTGGCTTGATTTTAATTGGCGCGATTTGTAAGCTAACTGGTAGAGCATTTGCTTTTCACATGCAAGAGATTCTTTTTACTGACTGAAATTCAACCTCAGCGTGTTGTTTTATAATTGAGTCATCTCTAAAGAATAGAGTACGATTTTGCTATCCACGTCAAGTCAGTGTTAAGTTAGCTTACTTATTACGTTCTTGCTGAACTATAAATTTGTTGTGTAACTATAATGCGGATAAACACTTAAAGCGTTCTGAAGAGCTTTTATGAACAGGGTTCAAGATTGAAAAGTGGCGCACATATGTCTTCCTTAGTTAATACAAAATTGGTACACCTATTGATCACATGCACTTCGTTTAAAACCTCTTGCTTTGCCCACTATGGTGGACAGAAAACTAGCACGTATTGTACAGGCAAAGTGAGTACAGAGCTAAGAAGTAAATTGACACCTATTACGAAGCGAATGCGATCTTTCGTATCTAAGTGTTCAATCAAGAGGTGGTAAGTCCACGAAATGTAAAACCACCGACATACCACTGGTAAAAGAGGAATGTCTCACTAGTCAGAACAAAAGTGATCATGAGGTTTTGGAAAATGAGCTTGGTCTTAATGGTATTCATTGACAGATATGTAGATTATTAGTCATACGGTTCGAATGAAGGTAGGTTCAGGCCAATGGCATATTGATCGCTTCTATTTACGTGTTAGTATCTAATTCACTTCACGTTGCATGTCGCACTGCATCAAACGACTTTGAAGCAAACTTTGACAACTTGGCTTGTTTACTTTATTTACTCAGCTTTCTCCGGTTAATTTTTTTTACGTATGATGCCGGTTTTCTTGTGATTGCTTGAACGTTTACAAATTTGAATGCTTGCCAGGGAATTTGCTTAATCCAGTATTGTCGCGTTTCCCATTTAAGGCTTTTGGTTCAGTTTGTAAAGCTGCCTTGCCGGTTGGTAACCGTGTCTGGTTGTTGACACCTTATGTTTGTATATTTATTTTGTGGAACTTAGTTTCTAGTGGGGCTCGGTTATGGGAAAATTCACGAAAGCCATGTAAACACTATTTATCTGTTTCCCTTGCGCTAATCATTTGCGACCACAAGTAGTTAGGCATGTTTTGTTAACTTTAAAGGAACTAGTTTGAAAATTCGTTGTCCAAGTCTGCTATAACCATCACTGTTGACACAACCGAAAGTTAAGTACCGACGGTATTTTTAGATACGTTGTTCATCAATGTTTTGTTACGCACGATGTTCCAGAAACATTATAAATGCGCGCAACGCCACGTGATCTTATAACAGCAGCCAATCACCTAGTTGGTTAGAACGTTGCACTAAACCACATATGGGCCTTATTTCAAGAGGCTCGAACGTCGGTAATCCCTTTGAATACGATTAACTGGGCATGCGGAAGAAGACTTCTTCAGCTTATTCTACAATTCCGTTGGAAGTCGAGAAGGATGTAGCGGCAGATGTTCAAGTTGCAAGCCAGAGGTTGAACTTAAGGCTGGAAGGAAAATGAAATGGCTTGAAATATTTAGAATCCAATAATGATATTACGTTTAGGGGCTTGCACAACAGGGGAATTAAGTTAAATGCTTCATTCTAAAGGTGAGCAATCAACTATCTTTGCGTCACTCTACACTTACCAACTTGCTATCGTAACCCAAGTAAACTAACCGAAACTGTGGTCGTATATACTAAGATGACCAGACCTAGACATGATCAACAACTAAGGAGTAACCCGAATAACTTGATTCGAGAGCTTAAACCGAAAGGCAGCTGGTGATTAACAATCGGATCTCAGACTGAATCACGTTTTTTCCGGAGTAACTTGACACCTTCTTCTTAACACCCGGCATGACAGGACAGTAGAGTATGATTTGCTCAATTTTCATTTACCGGTCAACCTGGTATGAATAGTTCTGTGTCAGTTTCATCATAATATAGCCAATCTAGTTCAACAACAAAAAACATCAAAGAAAACAGGCCATTTTACTGCGTCCAATTTTAATCTCTTTATGATGTCTCATAAATGTAAACAAGTAGCAAAACATACTCAGCTAACCAACTATGTGAATATAAACCATAAAAAATTGTCCCTGAGTAGTAAAATTCGCGAAGTATCTTTAAAAACTGATCGCTCTCATACCCTATTCCGACGGTGAATTTGCTCATCTTAGAGGAAAGCAAAAATTATGTACGACCAGTTTCATTGATTCTAGGAAACGGAACTTCTCGTGGACCGACGACCTGACGTGATTATCAATAAAACGATTGAGGAGGATTTCGATCATGCTTGTTCAAGTTCAGATGAAGGTGAAATTTGTGTTAGCCAGGTGGTCAGTTTCTAGTATTGCCTAGCGGGTTTCGAGACAAGTAAGACGCACCTGATTATGATGGAACTAGAGTTAGTTGTGCACGTGTTAGGGTCAACTGGAGATTATATTCATTGTCCTAGTTCGTATGTTTTTCAAATCCCAGCACATTATCCGATATAACACCAGTGCTTTCGTGATGCTCCGGGGTTCGTACACCCAAGATTTCCCCAGCCTTATACTAACACGGATCGGAAGTCACAATGAGAAGATGGTGAATCTGCAAACAAACTTTATTTATTTATTTACTCACCGTACACAAGCGGACTTCAACGCAACGAATAAGGGCGCTAGGGAGCTGGACGTGAGAGAACCTTCAGCACAACCGCACGGCAGCCGCGAGAGAGGACGAATGTCCACGGAAATTCCAGTTGGTTGGGCGGCGTTCTCAACGGTAGTAGCTAGAACATTGTTATCCTAGTGAATGCAGCCTACAATGATAGAGATGGCGCGGATTTCTTATGCAGCTACGAGTAAAACTGCGATACCTACGCCAACACACTAACTTTGATGCTAGTGGTTTGCAGTAAATTTACATTCACAAAGGTAATGTGAATCAGGGCGGTGGTGCTGGCGAGGCAACTCTCTCGTCGCAGGGAGATTAGGATTTTGGGGACGTCGAAGGTGATTTCACTACAGGGCTAACTAAAAACCATGTGTACCACATCTAGTTCTTAGATTACAACATAAAGCAATTAACGAATCAATTTTTGACTACATTTTGTTAGTATATGACCTGCTGATAGTGATTTTCGATTCAAAAGATGACATTAAATATCGTCTTGGACATACCACTCTTTGATGGGTTTAGAAATCATTATGGTTCATCAATCAGTTATTTGCAAGTAATAACATAAGTCGTTATACTTAACCAAAATAGCCAAATAATGTGCATTTTCATCCAGATTCCAAGGTTATCATATAGACCACCATTCAGTGATATTCCAAATCACCCCCCCTCTCTTTTGTTCGCTTTCTCATTTCTCACAGAGTTGCACCGTTTGAAAAACTTAATCGAAATAACTATTTCACATTGAGTTTACATGGCTGTACGCATTTGGTTACAACGGATGACATAGAACATATCTCATTGGAAAGATTTGAATGCGAGTACAAAACCTTCACAAATATTTGTCAAGTGAGTTTTTAAGTTATGAGACTAGTATCACTCATTTGCTCAACTCGTTTTCAGTTGGGTAGAATTTTTGTCTGGTTTACATCAAAATGCTATTCCGGTGAAAAATTAGACTTTCCGGTACTCTTTGTCCGGAGAAAGTTGAGCTCCACAGTCATCCTTAGGAAGTCAATGTGTGGGTCGTTACAGAATATGGGTTGGGTGACCAAATCAGAAACATAGTTATTCCAACAATCGACGGAATATCTCGACGCGGTGTTAAGATATGGCCGCAGTCTACAGTGGATGGATTGCGGAAAACACAGAAGACCGGATGAGTCATCATTCAACAAAGTCAAACCAACGGACGGGAAGTGGCAGACAAAAAACCCACGATGTCAGCCACGTGCACAAAATCAGGCAGAAGTGCAGATGGCGGTTAAACGGAAGCCGCCGCTTCGTTGTGGTCTGGCATTCAGGTTTATAAACACTAATGCAAGCGCGGCATGAGAACGTGCGAATTGGACAACTATATTGGACAACGTTTTGCTACAAATGAACCACAGATTAAGAATAACCAGTTCATCAGCCACAATCACTTAGGTGAAGTACTCAGGTGTCTAGAATGTCTAAATAGATACACTAGCTGTCCTGGTAGTTTCAGTCAAAAGGTATGTCCTGCTTCAATGAAAATCCTATCTGGTTAATCACAAATTTTTTTAAAGGCGTAATATTGCCGAGTTCAGAGTGGGTTTTCGGCTCAACTGGCAGAGCATGAGCTGCGTGGATGTATGCACTTTCTGTCACCGGTTGAAATCCAAACGAGGCCAAAATTTTTAACAGTTTGATCACTTCTGTCAAACTATTTGTCCGTTGAACAGTAGATGACCGAATTTAAGCAAACAACGTCAATGAGAACAACAATGGTAGTCGATGTGGTAGTTGTTAATAACCAGAATCAAATGAATTCCAAATATTCGAAACTGACACGAAGGCTATATTTATGCTACATTTCAATATAAGTCAACTCGTGAGTGTAACAGACGGGGAATATATCATGTCAAAAGAATCTTCTTGCTCCCGTAGGTACGCAATTTTAAAACTGATATCATTATTGATTACCGATGAGTAGTCGGGAATGCCACAGCTGCGATTAATTGTGGGTGATGTTCAAATTGATATCATTATGACAGAAATTAGAAAGTGGTGATTGAGAAACAGCTTAAGTGGTTAGACAATTTCAATTCATTTACGTCATATTCGTTAGCTTTAACTGTTCACACGACATTGTAGCAGTGTCATACATCATGATGAAATTGAGAACATGCCAAGCGACGGCAGATCATTATTAGTTTCTGTCGTAGTAATTGTTTGTTTTCAACTGAGTTTAGACCACTTCCACTGCAACTAGCCCCCGGGTTAGCGATTCTAGCTATTACATGTTATTTTTCACTGGTACTAGCAACCCACTCAAGAAATTCCGTTTGTCTTTGGTGGTTGATTATTCAAAGTGCTTGAGATAAGTGCAAAGTGTTGCTGCGTCTGTTTAGAGTGTGGACATATCGATAGGCGCTCTCTACTAACGTGCCTATCCGATCCAATGTGATGATAACAGCCATCACCATTATTGTCAAAGACAAAAATATGTTGATGTTTTGCGTGAATGCTTAACTGCTAAACAGCCGTGAGGAAGAATAAAACAAGACAACCTAACTACTAAAAGCGAATGTATTTATGCTCAAAACGCTCAGCGTCAAAGTTCCCACACTTTGCAAGCAAATAACTGGGCTGTAATTGAAAGTAAAGGGTCGTCAGCAGGACAAACTTCCTATGGCTTTAACTTACCTTCGTCAATAATTGTACTTACTTCACAGTCAACTTGGTAAATCAAGAACTGTATTCACCTTACTGAGAACGATTGACCACCATTTTACTTAGATTCTAAAACCACTGACTATGTGAGTCACGACGGCCCCAGCCCAGGAGTTGAACATGTTCCACAATAGAGAATACCTTGGTAAACGATTTAATTTCTCTACTTCGAGTCATCATCTGTCCATCTCGTATATTATGCGGGTTCTTCACAACATCGACGAAGAGTGCTTCGCCTATGCAAACTTAAAGGTTGAATGAAGGAACCCACTTGGCTTTCACTAAGCAATACCCACTTCATACTTTCTGTATAGTTTGCCCACTGTTTCTACTCGACCCCAGCAGAGATCAATGATCCTGTGCTTGAAGCTGATTGACTTCGCTTTTTCATGTGCCTAAGACGGAATGCTACATCACATTTCAGCTCAAGTATAGAAGAGTGGTTTGCAAAAATTGTTTGCCAGGTTAAGTGCATAAGGCTGGAGTCAACCTTGAGAACTCTGACACAATCATTTTTCTACAGAAACCTACTGATTAAAAATCATGTAAAGCATGAAAAGTGATATCCACGGACTAAAACATACACCTAGAGAAGGTGAGTGATTAGAGAAATACACTTGGATGAATCATAGGGATACGGATTCAACCAGGAAGACTTCAGCAGAAGTAAGCTAAAATTAAAGACGTCTGTAAGCGACCTACGTATATCAGAATGAAAGTTTTGTACTATTCTATTAACAAGATCACACCGTTTTTCTCCTTCAGATCCACCCTACCTAATGATCAAAAGTTTACAGTGGAAAATGCTATTTTTCGTTGAAGTAAATCGCTTAAAAATTTGCCACTGATATCGTTTCATTGCTCCAAACTAACTTCGGTTAATACTTCTACATCCATAATTATGAGCAGATACCCACCTTTGCCCGATTTCGTCTGTGGAAAGGATTTATTCGATGGCGCAAAGTTATTCGGTACACCAAAATGGACCAATGTCGTCGCCACCTACGTGATAACCTCTATATCGCCAACTCCTCTCTTCGTCCAGCTCTGTTGAATGTACGTGAAATGTGCTACCGAATCAGTGACATGGGTCTGTGCAAACTTGACAAAGGCAAAACCTACACGTTGTTGGAATTCTTGACCAACCAAGTGAATCAGTTGAACGAAGTTTGTACAAGATTGTGCGAGTTTCGTGAGCTGGTCAAAGAAGTGGTGCGGAGTGCATGCCGAACCGCGCTTCTGGAAGTCGGTTTCATGCCAGATGACTATTTCTTCGATGCTAACACCAACCCGATGAGCATGGGTGAGTTTCACAATAGCCTAGGAAAGCCAGACAAAAATAATCCAGCGTGCGTTAAAATTGACGCATTCAGTAGGAAATTGACGTGATGGGCTTTGTGTTTCTTTGCGTTTCTTTGCGTTTACTGAGACCTGTCAAGGCTTGATGTAAGACATTTTATATAAAAAGAAAAGTAGGAGACATCACGCCTTCATGCATTTTGTATCACAAGCTCACATGATAGACTTTTCTAGATGCATCCATATGTACAGTTAGTAGTTCTCTATTTAATTGAAAGTTGATCAATATTTACAATGATGCGGCGTGTTTTACTAAAAGAAAAGTCGAAATCTCATAATCATCATCATCCTTGTAGTATGGAACATGATTCGCGCAAAAATTTTCCACCGTTTTGTTTAAACATTCTAATTTCGATTGAAGAGCCGGCTGGTTGCTGGCAATAAAGGAACACCGAGCAAGGTCAGAATGATGTCATGATGAATACCCCTATCAAGAACGGCTCAGTGAGCCACAAATCGCCATGCAGTTTGTTTCTTTAAAAACTGCTGTTTGTGAAGTAACCACACATCATTATATATAAATATAAAAACACCTCATACTTGATTGTTTGCATCAAACAAAAACTTGCACATTTGATTTCGAGTTAAAATAGGTTTTACAAATAATCACTGAGAGCTGGTGAATATTGGAAGTTGACTAAAGTGTCTCCGACAATAAAATCCATCACTTTTTGCTATGGCATATTTGGTAACGATTGGTTGTTTGGCACGAACGGAACAAACGGTAAAAACAGTCATAGAGTGATCTCAGTAGTTTCGACACCAAAAATCGTAAGCAAAATCCTCCTTACATAATAAAAAGATGGTAACGAACAAACAATAGAGGCATTTGTTTTCACAGCAACATAAAGACAGATTCATAGAATCCTGCAAGTATTGAAAACGAATATGTCATTGATCAATAAGGTGTATGTGAAAAATCGCCCTGGGTAAACTGATCTGTCCAATAGTAAACAAAAGCACATGGAACGAAGACGAATGTAGTAATACAGCTACCCTCCCATTGTGTTTTATTGTGCCGAAACTAGACATCGGGCTGGCCAGTTACGTTTGAATTATCAAATGAACGATTATGGTTTTAGCAGGTAAACTAAACATCTCATTTTCAGTGACCTGAACCGATAAATGAATGAAATTGAAAATGAAGAAAATATGTATTTCAGCAATTAGATTCATCCTATTCGATTCTCCCATTAATTGTTGAATAAGAACAAGATGACCGTGTGCTAAATTAAACAGAAATTGGACAGATGAATCGAAGTTCTAATGTACTTCAATCCAACAGAGACAGCAGAACGCACAAACATTCTAAGTTTCGCTGTTTTCATCGCTTCACAAGATATCACTAATATGTTCTAGTAATAGACAGCAGATAATTTTGTACAAAACTCTTCCTAACAACATTTTCTCGGAATCTTTTGTCAAATAATGCTATAAACGAATTTTTGCTAATTTCAGTTGTAGGAGTATATAAGAAAGTTATCCGCAGTGAACTTCACTTTAGTGAATACAGGACAAAATGAGCTTGCTGTGTGTAGTAGTCGTCATTCTCAACCGAACATAGTGGTATTGTTGTTTTACTGCACAAATAATTACGTTGTGCATACTATTGATTAGGTTACGACTTCCCTGTTTAACGTGCTGAGTTATACTATTGCGTAGCTCTGGGTTTTAGTTAAGTAAATTTCCAATTACTATCGTCTATTCCAAATTACCACACCATGCAATAAAACTAAATCCTCGTCTACGAAACTTCTCGAATTATAAGTGGTACAGGAACAATGTACATTTCTATGGTCTCTAGCAACCAGTTCATCTAACCGTTTTTTCGCACATTGGAAAACGTTAGCACTGACAAAACACAAGAAACCATGAAACCAAAAACAAGCAGCATGTGCCAAATTAACAAGAACGCATTGACTCACCCGCTGGTGAGCGGCAATCAACAAGCAGGAAACGTCACGGCTTTCAAAGTAAAGTACTTTTCGATCCAAGTCACAAATCCAATGGTGCGGCAACTTTTGTCATTTGAATGACAATTCTCCATTTACAAAATGTCAAGGATTGCTTTGTTTTATTGATCAGCTGCATATCGCTTAAAAGCAAGTGACTTCAATCTTTACTTGTCATGGAGTAAATCGAAGATAATATCGATGTTTCATATTCGGTTTAGCTTTGGTTTCACTCTTGTCACTGAGGTGCATGCATGAATTGAATTCACATTGTTGTCTACCAGCCATCCTATTCTTAAGGTTCAAACGGATTTGGCTTCCCATATTTATCATACCATAAGATAGAAAACAGGATATATAGTAGACATTTAGAATGCACTTGGTCAGAAACATCTCAGAATGTTGAAAGAATTATCGTACACTATTACGATGTTCCATTTGTAAATTTGTGAACAGCCATACCAAACTACTGATTGCACTGTTAACGTTTCTTTTTTCTCTACGCAGAAAGGAACCTTTATGACATAGAAGAATTGGTTGAGGGGTGTAAATTGAGTGCCAAACGACTTCAACTGGAACCGATCTCTTATGATATTGATCATCCTCTGGTTGGTCAGGCCATGAAAGTAGTCCATTTGGGATTGCGGCAGATAAAAAATAACCGCGCCAAGCTTGAAAGACGAACGGAGAAAATGAAAATGCGTAACTAGCTACTGTTCTGTTCGTTAGTAGTTTCGTGTTTGTTTTGTTTTTATACTTCAGAGTAACCCTTTCTTAACGACGTTGGTTAATTTTGCCTGTCACTTTTCAGAATCACAAAATTTTGGCACCAGCTATTTGTCAACAGGATATGACGTTGAGGTATTTTCAGAGGCTCCCGATAAAATGACCTTCACCGAGATGGCCGCGAAACGCAAATACTGTCAAAGACTGACTTGGTGAGTTGTCACCTTATTCTCTGAACAAGCAAGAAAATCGCTAATTCTGTTTGGTGTAGTTTCAGTGCATTTTACAAACCCCCAAGCATAAAACGTATGTAACTTATTCACTTACTGGAAAGGACCGTATAGAATGGTTAGCCAACTACGCGTTCAAACACGCCACATAAACTTGGACGAACACAGCTTTGAAATCGGTGCAGTGCACCAACTGGTAATGAAGTATCGGAGCTTAGATTCCGTGATTCACATAATGCACAGTATACACTGAATCATCGTTCTGCCGTGATAAGTAGTCAGGTAACCAACAAACATACAGCACGCGGGATACGTATGGCAAAATGGCATTCGGATTACTTAAAGTCTCTGTGTCTTCTGCTTCTGTTATGCAACTCATTATCAGCGTTTAAGGTAGAAGGGCTACAAGTTGACTGATTATCAAATAGTTTGTTTTCACTGAGGTGTCTACTGCTGGAAGAGCATAGCTAGACAAAGCAAACCAGTTGTATTTATTTATATGTTGTTGTAAGCCTCCATCTGGGTGGATTAGCCTTTTAGAGTAATCGAACTCAAAGTGCATCCATACTTGTGTACATCACGGTGAGTATCTTGCGTTGAACTACTCGTGACTTCATTCACATACTGCGCATACTGTGCAAGCACAAAGGAACTTATCCCTTCGAGGAGTGTATTAACAGAAGTCTGTGCCCATTTATCCCCAAAACCTTTCAGCCAGCACGGAAGTTTAGTACTCTAAGTCTCAGGACTTACAGGCAGCAGTGTTCTGTCGAGAATACAAGTTCCATTGACGCTGTAAAAACATCGTCAACTTCTCGGAATGAGAGCAAAAGATAAGACTGTCGAAGCTGAACTGTTTCAATCTTACTCGGTTACTTCATAAACGAGTGGCGGTCGAACAAAAAGAGAAAAGAATCCAATTAGATTCGTAACTTAAGTTTCCCTATTGCCTGACTAGGTTCCGTTCGTCGCTTATTTGTTATAACACCTGGCAAATTCGTCCGCCATTCTGATTGGTCACTTTGCTGACACACCGACTTACTCAGATGATCAGTCCAATTGGCTGCGTGCTTCTGGGCATTATTAACTGACCACGCATCGAGAAGGTCAACCACTCTAATCCCCTCACAGACGACAACCTTGTTCGTGTGAAATTCTCATCCTTCTGGTTGTTATTGATCTTGACATGAGAGTAACCTACTAATCTTTAAGATTTGCAAAAAATTGTGGATAAAGGCGGGTTCTTGCCACAAATCACAATGTTCTTAAAACTTATACGGTTCTTCTAGATAATATTTGATTACTGAGGATGAGGAGTAGCGGATTTTGATTTTCAGATAGACTTAACATCACCCACAATTGATCACAGCTGTCACATTCCCATAGACTTTCTGGTATAGAAAGAACACTTCTCGCATCTGCAGCCAACAATCAAATTCAACTAAACTTGATTAATCAGTCAGACGCATTCAAAAACATGCATCATGTTTTAATTTCGCATACGATAGAGTTAATCAGCCGTGCAAATCCTTGCAGCTGTCGAAACATTTGACGATCCGAGCAGTTGAAACAGTTTTTTCTCCTTATGGGTTTGAATAAAACCAAAATTGTTATATAAGATCAATGTTCGAGCAATATTTACTAACGTACCCATAAATGAGACGACTGACATCATTTATGATTAGATGATGGAACACCACATTAAACTTGAATTGCCTGTCTTCCATCTATGCAAACGTTTCAAAATATGCGCTAAAAACATTCAATTTTTCATTTAATAAACAGGTCATATCACCAAGTGGACGGTGTATTCATGGGTCCACTTAGGTCTATGATGACCAACATACTTATAGTCTCCCTTGAAAAGAAAGTTCAAAATACCATAAGCTTAACGCACCTGTACAAAAGGTATGTGGTGTCGCGTGTCAGATTAACGAATCGAGAAAACCACAATGACAATAGTCTGAGTGGCACTAAATAATCTCAGTTCGTTGAAGAAATAAACAGCAGTATTTACGGTTGTAATAGGGTGACGAGCGTTCTAGCGTTCTCTCCGGCCAGTTCGGTGCGATGTTCCATGACTTTGCATCGAACAACTCAGTTGTTTGTATCTGAAATGAATTCACATAAATTGTTTTGATCTCCACCTATTATAAACAGCAGTTTACAGCCGTTTTTGATTGGTTGGTTCCGATCGACCACAATTCCGTCTGCAACAGTTCGTGCGGGAACTCTGACTGGTTGAACCTTCTCCATTCAATAAACCGCTCAAGTCCAATCTTATTGCACATGAACAAAAAGTTTCGTGAATGTTTCGTGAATCAAACAGTCGGATTGAATTTACTTACACTCATCTCAACAGCTTACTTCCCAACATTTATTTTACCATCGAAACCGAAAAGGAAAATCAGTTACCATTTTTGAACTTCCGGCTTACTAGGCGTGAGGTATCCATCAGAAAAAGACGTGAAGTGACCAACTGTTGCGCTTCAACAGTTTTGCATCAATTGCATACAAACGTGAGCTTATACGAACATTACACCTTAGAGTTCGTAAGATATGTTCAAATGAAAGTATACCCGAAGAACTCAATTTCCTTTAAGCAGATTCCGATTCAAAATGGTTACCCCACACGCTTTGCCGAAAAACATTCAAAATCAATCGATGCCCAACCAACCGTCATAACGGTATCTCGTAGGCCGGTGTACCTACCGTTATCTTCCATACGTGATGACGTGGAACTCACGTTATGACGAAAACTGAAGACAGCTGTGGGTCGCACATATACGCTCTCTTAGCTGCATTTAACCACGAGCGTGTCTACAAATTCGAACGAATATCCAATACCAACACTCGCCAAATCAAACGTTATAAATTTATCTGCAAATGCGGGGTATGGTACGTAGGTCATACAATAAGGGTACTACGCATTAAAATCTCGGAGTACATTCCAAAAGAGTGTCACAACAGAATATTTGTTCGTATCCGACCATACAATAGATCGCTCCAAGACTTTTCGTGTTGTTCATCAAACTATGAAAAAACGTGTTTTAGCTTTTTCTGAGGCGTGAACCATATGCCTTATAAAAACCAACCTTGTGTGTCCAGAAGCAGATGGTAGTGAACTTAGCACTACACCTTGGTAATTCCTTGTACATAGGGCAATCATTCACTACAAATTTTATCTTAGTGTCTCATTATTTCGTTGTTCCATTCTTGTTTTCCACTTTCCTACTATACTCATATTACCCTACTTCAATGCTTATTTTGATTTTTCATTCACTGATTGAAAATTCAAATACTCGGACATGTCGTACACCAAGTTATGATTGTCACACAGATGTTACTATTGTGTTTGTACGCACCTATTCCGATATTTTCGTGTATACAACTGACGAGGACGGACGAAATGTTGCCTAAACATTCATCATAAATAGTAATCTTGATATTCATACTTGAACATTGCTCACTAAGCGTTTATAGATACAACAGTCTGGTTGTGCCTAATACTAGATCGTCGCTGCAGTCTCCAACATGTTCACCCCATGAGAACGTAGACAGAAGTTTAAATCCGAATCCTAGTAATATCGAAGGCCTAATTTAGTGCTTTCTTCCAAAAGTAGTTGGCTGAACTGTTCATGGGAATGTACACACTGCAAGTTAGAATACTGTTTAGTAGAGTTAGTGGTTTCCTTGTTTCTCATTTGACTGAGAAACCCGGCGGGAGAGATTTTTGATTGGACTTAACGAGACAGTTACTGTGTGTTCTTCTCGAGGTGATTGGGCAAACTGAGCACTAACCATAAGCGAATGTGGTTTACAGTTTGCAAATGATATTTTAAGGGTACCTATTGTGAAATAAACAGCACAAACGTCAACGCGGTTGCTTCGTAAATACGTTAATTGGACTTTAAATCTCATTCGTGGTGAAAAACTACACTAGTGCAATGAAGTTGAGCGATCGCAACATACTACTCATACCACGGCTATTCAGTAGCAGGACCGGAGCATATATTTTGACATCGTACAAGCCGCAAGAAAAATGCAGAAAGGAAAATCAGAGTGCAGCATCGCTCATAGTGGTCTCTGCTACTTAATGGAACTGAGCATTGACGTCTGCGGCAACCGAAAAGGTCTGGGTCCGAATACAGCGTGCAAATGAGTGGTTTTGTTTCGGGTTTTGTTTAAATGCTTAACCCATGTGTTGGTTTGTCAACTAAACAACCCTTGTGCCATCCGCGCTCCTGGATCACAACACTACTGTTGTGGGCCGACAATGCAGATCCCACAACGACTGTCTATTCAGAAGATCAACATGTAAGGTATATGCTACAACCCCACCGCAAAAAGAATACTTAGTTAAAGATAACCTTGATTCAGGGACGTCCCGTTTGTCATTGACAAGTTGATGTACGGCAAACATCATTTCGTACCAGCGTTGTGATCCAAGAACGCGGATGGCACAAGGGTTATTTATTCGACGAAGCAATACAGGGGTTAAGCATTGAAACAAAACCTGAAACAAAACCACTCCTTTGCACGCGGTATTCAGCCTCAGACCGTCTCGGCTGCCGCAGACGTCAATGCTCAGTTTCATTAAGTAGCAGGGACTCCCATAGGTGACACTGCACTCTGATTTTCCTTTCTGCACTTTTCCTGCGGCTTGTAGCATGTCAAAATATATGCTCCGATCCTACTACTGAATAGCAGTTGTATGAGTAGTATGTTACGATCGCTCAACTCCACTACACCAGTATGCACTCCATTGTTCCTCCCCCCCAGGCTACTTCACTATTTTCGGCTACCTGGCCACTGAGTAATAGTGTGAGTTGTATAGTGTGACCGTTCGCCCTCATTACACTCTTACAAAACCAACCTAAGTCTACCTTTCAAACGGAACCGGCTGAAAGGTCTTAACTGATGAGTTGATTTAAATCAAATTCCATTGGTGTCCAAGTTAAATCAATTTATTTTACGCTATTCTTATGTTGACGTGTTGAAATCAAACCTTTTTGATGAACGATCTCATATTGAGTTTGGGTTATCTATTCTCAACATAATAAACCAACACTAACTGTATGCTATAACAACTTTCTCATTCAACTTTGGATTAAGTGTAAAGTCTTTGTAATTGTGTTGTAAACCCTCGAAATAGTGGTGCGCTTGACAGAAATCGAACTCTCCTCCCTGTAATAATTAACACGGAAATCTCGGTCCGGAAAAATACCCCAACGGTCCTGTGATTTGCTCCCAAAACAAGCCAAAAAATGCGTGCAAAAAAAACAGCTTTGTCCCACCCCAAAACATGTGCGACAAGGGGAAAAAATACAAGGTATTTATATGGTAACTAGTGGCCCAAAAAACAGCCGAATCATCAAACAGAACGACAGTTACCGAAAAAAATGGTTAGGATCACTAATGTGCATAGCGGAATAAAAGTCGGACGAGTAAAAACTAACCAAGGTCATCACTCGACCGTTCTGAACAATTCCGCTAATTCCGATTGAACCAATCGTTTTTTCCCCGAGGACAGAGGCGGTTTGGGACGGAAAAAAAATGGATATCCTAACAAAATGTTTAATCATTCACTAAATCTCTTATTATTGTCCGACGTTTTCAGCTTTTGTAAATGGCTTTTTGCTTACATTTGCCGTAACTTTACGTTCGTCGTTTTCGTCAGTACATAAGCCAAATAGTCTGAAACGTAGATATCCTAAAATATTTCAACCCGTAGGTGATCAGCTTGTCTCCGCGTTCGTCTACTTACGATTCAGTGTGTAGTCCTGAACTGTTAGGTTGGTCTATCTCCCAACAGTTCTTTCAGTGAACATTGTAAAAACGTAAAACCCAGCTCTAACTTTGTAAAGGTCTGCTTGGTGTAGTACACAGCTGACTAATTTGATTTATTTGATCCCATACTGTTCATAGGCTTGCGGTCTGTGATTACACTGCACATTTCGTAATGTATCTGCACATGAAGTACGACGTATACTCGAAAGTCTGTTTAGCGGGAACGCAACGTTCGCGATGACGATTCGCATTCTTGTCTGAGATGGAGGAATTTGCGCACGGGTATCCAAATATCAGGCCATTATCGTGCTTTATCAATGTATAAAATCCTACTTCACGAGTGTAAAGGTCGATAAATTTGCTTACTTGGACAGTTGCCTCACATGTACTAGTTTTTCCGGGTAGAAAAAACATGTGTGGCAGGTATTAACGTTTTCTGTCCGAGGTACCAGCATGTCAGTGACCTTTCCTGGAGGTTCAGGCTGTGAGACGCCTGATAGACGTAGCTTTTTGTATAACCACTGGACTTGGTCAGTTCCAGCGGACAATACCTTAGGACTATGTTCCAAATCAGTGACGTACTTACAGTAGTGTAAACGTGGTGAACTTCTACAATAAACTACCCGCATACTTGCATATGCCTCTTACTGCTGTGGCCACAAGACGTTTGGTCTCCAAAACTGTTTATTGCCAGACGCTCTTAGCAAGACGTGTGAAAATATACAACAACAATCTCAAACGTCATTTTACATGGCAAACATGTCTCTACGTCAGCTAGTTTCTCTGTTGGTACATCCCACGCAACACAAATATATGTTTTCACCCGTCACCTTCCGTCTCTGACCTCACTACCATAAGTTTCAGCGAACAAGGTGTTTATCGATTTGTAGCAGGCTACTCATTATCGACCCTGTGTACTATTCAGTATTACTAAGTGTATTACTAAGTGTGCTGGTCTCCCTCTCTATATATTGTTGGTTTGAACAAGCTACTTATCTCTCGTAACATAGTATACTTCGTAATGCGACTGTAATAGAACAGCATCCTGAGTGGACAACATTCGGCCAAACGGTTAATGCGAGCGAAACTGTGGCCAATCAACGTCAGCCATTTAAAACGGCGATTAGATGCTACTTCAAAGTTATTTGTAAGAAACGGTGATTAGAACAATTTACTTGAAGGCATGTCGGATTTGAGCAACTCAATCACTTGATCTGAGATCATGGAAAAGAATGATGAATAGACCAATTGCTTAATAGCAGTCAATTGTGTAAACTTTGTTTCTCTAAAAAAGGGTATTGGTGCCTTTCGGGCTCACTGTATTTCGATGTTTTTGACGCTTTGGTCTGGCATGTGACACATTTTTAATGCCTTTGTTTTAAGTTAGGACGCTGAACAGGCTGATCATGTATGATGAGGTTTCAAGTCCGGGCTAGGTGGAGCTTTACAACCTCCTGGTTTGAAACACATAGACACTAAAATTAAGCCGTCATTACATACTCATTTGGAGATGAAACATACAATGATGAACTTAGCTCGTGGTCTTCAGCTATCTTTAATTATGCCGCTTTTTGTAATTCCCTGTTATACCTAAGATTAATATATTACATTACGGCCAAGGTATACACGTACATCAATATACACCTTCCCAACGGAGTATCTTGGGTTTGATTTCTTTTCAGTTTCATTCGACTGGCAGACTACCAGATTGTGAGCACACTTCACACGCTGACAGTTAATTCGGTCTACACATTACTGGACTGTTTATGTGACCATTTGAAACACACACCTCCAGTGTCCGAGATATCAACCTATCAGATCAAAGTTGACACGTTAACTGAGGCACCGAACGCAGTGGCCCATATGAAACGCACTGACAATTATCGAACTAGCCGAGAATTCAGTGGACCTAAATTACCTACAGTAAGTTTGAGCACTTGAATTTGGGATTCTGTAAGATTGCTTTAAAGTGTCTGGTTTTAAAGACAAAAGTCAAACCACACGACACACAGGCTGATTCCGTAAAGGGTGGAATATAATAATCGGATTTCACATACACTATAATGTTTGTGTTCTACGCAAACATCTAAAACTTAACTAAACAAGCGGAGCATACATGCATGTGGATTGCTGTGTTGATATGTTATTGAAACTTTTTCCAGTAAAACAGTGTCCATTTTTACATCATGATAGTTACATGATAGAGAATAAAAACAGCATGGTTTGTGTTATATGGTTTAAACACAGACAAATAATGAGTAAAAATGTCAAAACCCCTTCAGTTTTTATATCCACTGCTTCAATATGTAATTATGGCAGCCCACAAGTCACGAGAATGGGGCTTAAACTGAATTCCAGAGATGACCAGTCGATGCATAGCTACTTTGGGCGCGTTGCCTAATTCTCTTGCTTCGAAATTGACCATAGTTGACCAGTTAATCATCATCAGCAACTTTACACCCTCGAATTGTGTGCGTGTGTAATACGAATATTATCCAGGACAAATGTCACCCTTCTTAAGCCGGATTCTCTCTCAGTGTCGCTATGAGACCCTTTGAAGAATAATTGAAGTAGGATTTTGTGCACCGTGCCAGCAAACGTCCGATCGATATGATGGAAAATTTCAACACATACCCCGAAACAAATTCAAATAGTCTCACAAGGTTGCACTCTCTCAGATCGGCACTTTCAGAACCAGAGTCGTGGCAGCTTTATAGAAACAAAAACGTGTCGACAGCACATACCACTCCGGAACATACAGTAAAGGTGTTGGAACTGTTCTGGCAAGTGGATAACGAGGGGCTGGCAGATGAATGATCATCTTGGTTTCGGGCAGACACGACAAACTGTATGAGGTTCCCTTTATCGTAAAAGTCGCAGATTGGAGTGAGATTGAAAAGGTCAAATCTTGACTCTCAGTCAATCGAATCTGTGCCGTAGGGTTTCGCTGAACGACTTCGGTGTGCTGTCCGCATTTTTCAGAGACGTATGTTTATCCGTGAATAGTTGTAGTGAAAAACATTATCAACTTTGTCTAAACGAGATGGGCGTAAATCATGATAACGTGTTCTTTGAGAATAAAAGCGTGCTCAAACTTCATTGACCGGCGGGAAAGTTACACCACTGCTCCTGGTTTGACTACCGAGTGGTAGGTAAGTAAACTTACTTCAACTACAAACAAATTCAGCACATTCAAAATGTGAACAGTGTCTCACCTCTTATGGACATCCCAGTGAAGACTTGTGGCGCCTAGTGATCGTTGGAAATTTAGCCTGGGCACTCTTACTGCATAGAGATGGTACTGACCTCAACTTTTAAAAAGTGATGTGCTTTGTCAAGAAACTCAATAGTTGTGGGTTAATTATGGTTTGGATTACATTCTCACCTACGGGAGTGAGTGAATTAGCCATACTGGACAGAAAATAAAAGTTCACTGTTTCTGCAAGTGCGTTAGGTCTTGCCATTCACTTCATTACAAGTGTCAGCAGAAATAATTTTCCAACAAAACCCTGCCTCGATTAATGTCTTCCGTATCACAGTGGAGCCGTGTGAAGTTCCCTGATTACGAGCACCAGACAGATCAGCACGTGCTCCAGATGTAAACCTGGTTGAAAACCATAATAGCATTGTTGTCTAACAAGTGTACAGGGATGTCAGGATATACAATATTATGTCCAAGTTAAACACGTCAGTGTGATGCAAATAACAAACCAAATCAATCTAGGCTCGATTTCCTTCTCAACTGTATGTTGAAAATTTGTACAGATGTTATCCAGAGAAGTGGAAACAGCATGATTCATTGACTTCTCCAAAAATAAAACCCATCAGGACGGAATTGTAGCTTTATCTCGTCACTTTTCCAATATCGTTTCAAGGATATAAACCCCCATGTTATATCAAAGAGAATTTGATGTCCCAACATTTTGGCTTCAAACGCGAAAGAACAGGATGTAAATGGAATAAACGTATTGAGAAAAATGCCATGTGATCTGTTAAGTCTGTCATGGGGTCCTGATGCGTCACAGATGTTTGAATTTAGTCTTCTCTATCGCTTCTTCCACAATCGATCGCGTTGTGTGTTAGCCTGCTAGCCTGTCCCGATGACTCATTCAGTCGGTTCAGTTTCATTCAGGCTAAGCTCCCGCGGTCATCTAGTTTGTCACCATTCTGCGATTCGTTGCTGTTTCAGTGACTATTGTCCTCGCGCGCTGTCGTAATATTTGATTCAATTTCACACTTTTGAGAATTGTCAAACTGCCATGTTCTAGGAAACTTGAGTGACTACACAGATCCTAGCCGTGGTCATCCCATGCACGATTATCAGTAAAAGTGGCTGCAGACTTCATCTGAAAATACATCTCGGTCGTTTTATCGGTAGTGAAAACTCCTAACCATTTACTAAGGGTAATATTTTAAAACTCGGTACACAGCTACACATTTCATGTATGAGACGAACTCCATCTGGTCGAGTGGCACTGAAACTGTGCAACGTAACAAACAAATTGAGAATGTGACTATATGTTATAGTTTGGGCAACCCAGTCTGTGTTCTGCACGGTATTTGAAAGCTATTTCGTAAGCGTTTGCCTCATACATCCAATATTCCTTCGGTCTACTTAGAAGTTATGACGTGTTACTCTTCAAGTACCAATCCTGCACGTTTCCGCTTACCGTTTTTCTCGATTTACCCGCCATGTCACAAACCGGGCAGCCTGGTTCCATGATGGCTTCAGAATCGGAGGTCCAGTCCGCACCTATACCTTTGTTTGTGTTGGAATTTATCCTGGAACCTTCAAAAATGTACATTATACCTGATGAACTCTTGTTTCGGGATGGAATATTGGAAATAATCAACAAATTCCAGGTAAGCAAAAAGCTGACATCAAAAACCGCTTAATGTGAAACGACTCCTAGTCACCTACACCTATTTTGTCCGTTTAGCGAGAAAAAGTATATAATAATATCAACAAATTTTCTGTACGAATTCGTACTCAGAAAATCCCAACCGTCGACTAGCCTCTTTTAATACAGCATTATAACTGTCTTCATAGTGGCTTCTCATTTGGGCATAAGAAAGGATGCTTTGGGTATAAGCCTGAAGTTTCAAGATAGCATTGCATTCTCAGGCTACAAAAGTGGTTCATGATTGGTCTAGTGGAACTATCCGTTGCGGCCTTCTGGATTTCGACTGCACGCAGTGGCTAATGCAATAAGGTGATATCTGAGAGAATGTTTGAGTTGTCTGAGCCCTCACGTGGTTCGATCGGGGCATAGAGTCCAATCTACAGACTGGGGTAGAGAACATGAAACAATGAACGTCTTTAATCCCTCTGTGATCTACATCACTGAAACAGTCAAGTATCCTTGTATACATGTTTTGATATTCACAAAACCAGTCGTGGGTGATAAACGCAAGTATAGTCGCATCAGTCCCGATACGTGCAGATGCATCACCAAAGCTCTCGAAAGGGACGATTATTGGTGCAAGGTGTCTGCAAAATTAAGTCAGTTGCAAGGCTGCGTTTAAGTGATTTCATATCATATAGATTGATCGTCATCCACAGTTGATCGCAGATGTTGCATGTCCATAGACTTTCCAGTCGTCTCTTTTCGTTCGGTTTCTAGTAAATTAATGTGCTTGCCAACTGAAATGGATGTTGGAACTGCGCGTGTCCATACACCGAGTGTTGAACCTACCCAATAAGATATCATTCTCGAATTACCGGTACAGATGCCCAAAACCCCACCCATTAAGGTACACATATATCACACACATACATCATATCTCGATATTATGTTTGGGTATTTGTATTCTTGTATGGTGCGTCATAACAAAACGTTCTAAGCCAAAAGCTAATCAAGATACGAACTTGAACTTATTTTGTCCATCCAATCGGCGTTAAGTTGTTCGAATACACTGTGGTTATAAAATATCCGCACCAAATTTTGTACGAATCAAGTCAAACATTTTGGGCGTCGTGTTTAACATGTTATTGATAAATGGATTAAGAACAACACAACATTATGAGCAAGTTGTATAAAATTACAGTCAGCGGATCGATGTCTATGGAACAAATTCAATCATTCATGCATTCACAATAGCCTTGAGCCTGACCAAATGGTACTGTGGCCGGAGCCGCCGATCACCTCATTATTTACGTGGAATATCAAAGAAAATGGAAACGTTAATAAAGAGGCAAAAAACTAATGGAATGAGACTAAACGAAAGAACTAGAAATGGTCTGACTGCAAGCTCGCCGTTGACTATGGCACATAGCCATCTAGGACATCGTTTCTAGTCAACGATTTAAGTGATCACGAGGACCCCATCTAGGCAGGCGACACCTACCCACTTTGCTCAGTGGAGCAGTCAGTCTTCATATTTCGTGATCACGTTGTTGCTTGATCACCATGTAGTTTCACCCATCTGTTGATGATCTCATTATATAATGCCCGGTGCGGTGAACGATCAGATGGCATCCGGAGTACGTGGCCCAGTCATCGCAGACTGTGCAATGTGAGTAGTCCACCAGTTGATCGCGACACTAATAAGTCAACCTGCCCAGGTATTAAAGTTTGGTGATAACAATGAGAACAGTGGATTGACGCGGTACTAAGTAGAACAGTAATAAACAAGATAGATGTAACAAACCGCAATTGTTTGTTTTTCATAGAACCAGTAGGCTGAATAACATTTACTGTCAAACGAATATTAAACAGTGTGGTCGAAACAATCCAGAGTAGTGCAAACAGTGGACCGAAAACCGGGTCAACAGGTCCAGGCGAGTCCAACTAAAGTGAGTTGCCCGCTGGATTAGAGAGCTATTCAATGGGGCATTAATGTGAGGACATTGGAGTGGAGCGGTTTCAATCAAAACTCACGCGCAAGCTGCTGTGGACGGAACTGTGGTCGATTGGCATCATCCAATCAAAAACGGCTATAAGCTGCTGCCCCGAACTTGTTTGTAATAGGTGGAGATCAAAACAAGTTGTTTGAATTCGTGTCGGATTTAAACAACTGAGTTTCTCGATATAAGGTCGTGAAACGTAGCAACGAAATGGTCAAACAGTATACCCGGACGTTCGTCGACCAACAGCAATCGCACAAACTGCTGTTCATCTACAAAGTGGGTGGTGTTTTTCTTAATAAATTGAGGTTGTTTAGTGCTGCTCAAACTGTCGTTGTTTTAGTTTTCTCGATTAGGTAGCTCACCATGCGACAATTAGGAAACGGGCGATTTTTCTACAGATTTGTACGACTGGAGAGTACAAGAGTGAAGTCCTCTTTGTAGCCTATAAGAAAATACTATTGGTACGACAAAACAATAATGAACAGAAAGTTACAGCACGTGATTCAACTGATAAAAACATTGCATATAAGCAGCGAAAGGATAAAGCAACGTCAGTTGCAAAACAGAAAGGAGATGTTTTTTCAGTGAGGAGACTATCTTCTCGATCATCCGAATATGACAATTTGACACTATGGGCTGGGATTTAGAACAGAAGAAACAGAGAACAAATGAAATTGTAAAGTATGACTAAAAATGTGGAACCTGGTTACAACTCGAGTCTAAACAATCAGTGTTCATTAAAGTAACAACCGGCGATCATAAAAGTACTTCAGCACTCCATCACAATAACTTACAATCACAGTGGGCTACAACGAATCAACAATGACCAGCAGAGACATAGTCTTGATATGCTCACATTGCAGATCATCAGCATTCATTCGTCTTGGATGTATACCTGTGAAAACGACGAACTGAAACAACTTGTGTGACCTAGATTCATGTCTAAATGGTCTAGTCTCGGTAGTTTTCCCTACCGTCTATCCTTTCTGATGGCGCTTTTGATGGACAATCACGTCCAGGAGAACTACTATAGTCGTCCTATTTCTGAGGACGCTCGACCTGCATTCTCCGCCTTCTATCGGCTTTTGCATTTGGTTCATCAGACATTTCGACAATTCCCTCGTCCACAATGAAATGGTCTGTCAAACAATTTTCTCTTTAGTTCGCCACTGTTCAATTTGTGACGGGAACATAATAGTGAAGACCACCTGCATGTGAATGACTGATGTGTAATTTAGAGAGGGGTTTCCATTAGCGACCAATGCGCTTAGATTAAGAAGTCAGTGAGCTGAAAGCACAATCGTTAAAAACTAGTCAATGAAATTGCAAAATCCATTAGGTGAATTTGGGAGGGGTTTTATGGGTGCTTTTAATCCTCATCATAAACAACAATGCATGGGTGATTCTCGCTGATACTCAACTGCCACACAGTCGTGAAAAAAAATTCCTAAACGGGAAAAGGAAGAAACAGAATGGGAAGCGACCCAACTACTAAAAATAGCCACGTCTACATTTAAACGTGCAACCTCAAGACGCCTACACCTTCACTACACTATTAGTGAAAGTGAGGAGTCATCAGCAAGACAGCTTTCTAACGGCTTTCACTGCCGTAGTCAAATGAGCTTGAATGAAGCCCAAAACCACTCATCTTGGAATGGACTTGTGGAAGACATTTGAACGGTTCGTTTGTCCAGGTAAATTCAAGAAGCACATGTTTGGAAGTTTGTATCAGCCTTCACCACTTGTGATTGTTGACATGTCTTAGGAATTACAGGTGAGATAAAAACTGTGAAATCCTTCAGCCAAACGTTAACTAATTGAGATTAGTGTGGTTGCAAACTGTAAAACTACAACCGAGTTGTAACTGAGGGTTCGACAGTACCCAGAAGGTAGCTGACTTATTTGTTTTTCCTTTGCCGACCGTTTACATTTAACATTAACGCTTAACAAACATCTCACTAAAACAACAATAACATCTACATGACTTTTTCTTCTAATATCTATCTCAAGTCATAACTCAACCACCTCGTACCTTATGCCAGTTGTCTACGGTATTGGTGTGTTCAACATCCACAACACATGAACCAATCATCTAAGTGTATGATTCTCGCATTTTCGACTCGTAGCATGACCGTTGGCGCTATATAATGAGTAAGTTGAATCCCAGACCTCAGTGGTGGAATAGTTACTGTCCTCCAATCCCGAATACCAGGTTTTTCAGTTATAAAGTAGCACCACTTCCAGGTTGTCGTTACACTTTAGAGCGATACAGTTCTGTAAAAAGAGATAACTCACATTAGTAAACGCCACTCTGGCACGGTGCTACACTGTGCGATATGGACTGTTTCGTTTAAACTATTAACACCCGAGTAGTCATTCTCAGTACAGTGAGTGATCATTATTCATAACCCTGTGCCACTTCTTAGTGACACTCGTATCGTTTTGAACTTGGTGCAATTCAGTGGCATTTATTTTAGGTCTTGACATGCTGTACACAGCTGTTATCAATCACATCCGTACTTGACTGTCTTTGCAGGAACAAGTGTTCAACATTAAAAACCTAGTACCAGACCCGTATTTCGATGCGTTCACGCGACCAATCATCAATAACAAATTTGAGGAGAAAACATGTGGAATCGGTCCACAATTGCAACACATGTTTGCCGAGGACACCGGACTCAAAGAAATAATTGAGAACGTGAAGATCTCGCTGAGTCGTGCGTTCCAGGCTGTGGCTGCCTATATGAACACATTTAGCGAGATTCATAACTTCTATCAAGAAAATGAGACGATCACTGTGGAGTTAATACAACAAGCGCAGAAGGGTGAGCTTTTTGGTTTACCTGATCAGTTTTCTAGGATAAATTACAGTATTTACTTTGAATACTCTCATATTATTTTTTTGGGATCTCTGTCTCACTTCCCTGTGACTCGATATTAGCTTAAAACCAACCAAGAACTATTTCTGGTCCCGTCTCACATCTAGGAAATGGTGCATGCTAATCGAATCACGTCCGGACAGAGAGTGGAAACGGTAACATCACACTGGCATTCTAGCGTTGTCAGGGTTTACACTAACAAACCTTGTTCTACAATCTGGCCAGTGAGCATGAGTTGACTACAACGGTCGAAACGTACCACAGCAGTTAAGAGAAAAGTAATGTAGACAGACCTGGTGGGCAATCGGGGGCTGTTTGATTTTACTTGAACACCTCTGGCTGGAAAGTTTATGTGAATATGTAAGCCGTGATCAGTATTGAGCGATAGTCAAGTTAAATAGACCTTACACATGATGACAAGGTGGCTTACTAGTGCAGTGGAGTTGAGCGATCGTAACATACTACTCA
>JTDE01005950.1:20398-33987 GCA_014338405.1 Paragonimus skrjabini miyazakii
CAGCGACTATGTGGGAATCTGGTGTATTCGACCAGTAAACACACCTTAGATACGGGTCACTTGGTCGATCCCTTAGCATCATTTACCGTGTTGTTACATAATCGATAACCGGAACTGTAGACATTCACGGAATTTATGCTGACCAAGTTTCATCGATCACTTATCTATTCTTAGGAGGTGCTGATGCAGTCGCTTTCAGTATTGTGGAAATTATCGTGATCTTGTTTGTACTCTTCACATTCTATTAAAGTTAATATCCTCAACGGTTTGTCTAACATGTGTTGTCAATGATTTTATGCACACAGAAATAGACAAATGATTGATATTTCACACCATCTCCCTTCCAACCATACCGGTGAACTATCGTAATCATTGAAGCTGATGGATTTCACCAAGTAAATACGAGACAATTAAGGCACGATAATCATTCAATCAGCGTGTACCACACGCCCCTGGGATTGATCGTTCATGGAACAAATTATTCCGAAAGCCCCATCTAAACTGCATTATTATGTAAATATAATCCATTCTACGGTAGTCTGACTAGTTCGTTTGATGCTTTTGGGTTCTTCGAATGGTTACACAAGTAGCACATTGCAATCACATTATTCACCATTCGGCTTCCTAGTGTATGAGTGGGGGTAAGAGTAGATGAATATTCAGTTATTGTTCCACATCACCAGCTTGTGTTATGGCGCCAAGTGAAACACGACAAATACTGAATCGAATTGACCGACAAACTGTTCTCATCATGATCGTACGATTTTGTCGACAGGTAGACCGTGACCCTCATTCTCGTAGTTTGCTCAGTCTGTTTAGCATCAGATCAGACTGGTTTACAACCGGAACTATAAATATAGACAAGAGAAGTATATGCTCATAATATTAATTTTGAGTTGTGTAACCACATCATGTGAGTTTTGTACTTAGTCTTCTGGTCAGTCACTAGTGTTCATTGAATTTCTGTGCACGATGTATTGGTTTCTGCTGATAAACATAACACTAGCAAATGACACCCGTCAACATCCATGATGTGTGTGAATATACAATACTGTGTGCCTCTAAACAAGTGATGGTACTTACTGGAGAACAGTACGACTCCAGAATAACACACATTTTCATAATTTGGCAATCTTCAACCTGTTACTTCCTCCACCTTCTAGCTTGCCAATGTTCCTTCATATCTGGGTAGTTGCGATTGCAATTCTATTTCGCTTTGAGTCACTCTGTGCCTCTTCCAAACTATCGAGACCATGGAGCGAAAGTTTCGGAAAATGGATGCCACGACCTGATGAAAACATCCACTCGGAATACTCCAAAGATTGCCACCCAACAAAATCACTACAATACTACTTTGATCGAGTAAGGTTCCCAATTATGGTTTTCATGCGTAACGCGTACAGATCAATGAAGCATTTCCGAAATGTACGGGAACTCCCACGATCCTCCTCAGATCTTATGAGGTCTTGGTGGTGGCCAGTAAGCGCACTGTTGATATCAGTCATCGGATTATGGTAGGTTGTCGTATTGCCAATTTTATCAGCCATGTTATCCCTTTGTTTGTAGATTCGATCGAAGAAATATGAATGTTTCCAATTTTTTTTCGATCAGAAGTGTTCTTCCAGGGATGATCCAACAAAGAAACCGAAATGGGAGTTTGTAGAATTTTCTCCTATCGATTGTCCTCGTGCATTACCGCTGTGTATCGACTGAGGTTTTAGAGTAGTATACTTTGTAACGAATGCAACTCTTCTGTTGTTTACTGAGAAATATATTGTTCTCATTTTGTTGGTTTTACATTCTATTAAAAGTACTCGATCGTCCTTTGAGCTAATTCATATACATTTATCTGTATACGGCAAGTATATTTCACATACGTCAATATTACTCAGTTGAAAGTGAACTGCCAAAGTAACTTTACAAATATTTTGATAAACCGATGTGATCGTGGTTAGTGCAAATAAAGTCGGTGATTTCCAAAAGTGCACGAAATTAAATTCCATTTGCTGACGACAAATTTCCGTTTACAAATGGACCGCAGTAATCCGTACCATTGTACTGCCAAGCATCAGTTGAGATGGAACACAGAATCAGCTAAGAAAACTTAGATCACATTTATTGTGTACAATATAAGAATCGTCTAGCAGTATATTTAAGAAAAGCACCGATTTATGGCCATTAATTAGTCGTTTGAGCCAACGATATTAGTCTCACAATTTGGAGATAACAAGCCCAAATTTCTTGCACAATTGCTGAACAAGCTTCAGACAAGGTGGTAGTCAGGTCTTTTCGTCACAATATACCACCTGTACTAATGTTGTAAGCCAAGAACGCGGACGGCACAAGAGTTGTTTATTTTAGAAAGTAACACATAGGTTAAGCGTTTAAACAGAACCACAAACAAAACCACTCATTTGCACACGGTATTTAATCCCAGACCGTCTCCGTTGTCACAGACGCCAATGCTCAGTTCCTTTACGTAGAAAGGATCATTTAGAGTGATGCTGCATTCCGATGTTCCTTCCTGCACTCTTCCTGCGGCTTGTTCGATGTCAAACTATATACTCTGGTCCTACTACTGAATGACCGTAGTGTGAGTAATATATTACGATCGCTCATCCTCACTGCACCAATAGAAATTTCTTCACAGTGACTGGGTGATTTTGGGGATTTGTCTTTCACGACGGAGCCCCCTCCTCGTGCGATGGGATAATCACTATACGCAAGAGTAACAAGAGTAACATGACTGAGTGTTAGTGGTCGAACTAGCACAGAACGTGACTCATCTGTGGCATGGCTTAAATTCTACTGCGAGCGCTAATCGGCTTGCTAAGCACCTCTCGGGCGACAGCTCATGATAGTGCAGTGAACAAGCAGACAGCGCAATGTTTTATTGTTTAATCGTAATAACGCATGACTACACGCGGGTCCTTCGATGACAAGAGATGATAACACGCATATCTGCGTAATAAGTGTGTAGACCAGTAGTACACCAGTAGGCAGACAGTGCTTTATTCTGAGTCTTGACATAACTCTACTAAGCTAGGCTGATGTGTTGCAAACTACAAAAAGTGAGTCACTATTTTGTTTCATCACAAGATTAATCTCTATGCAATTTTTATATGCGTTTTCTTTCGGTAGATACTTCGGTGAGAAAGCAAGAGCTTGGCATTCGTCATCTGAAATGTTGTCAAACCATTAAGTAGAACTTCATGTTGTTTTTGGTCCATGCAAACCAGTACTGAGACATGATAGCAAAGATTTGGCATGAACTGCTTGAGAAACATTTGAAATGATTCTTAGGTAGTGCAGTATTCCATTCTTTAAGAGGCAAAATTTGCGATGATCAACAAAAATCTGTTATGATTTGGTTTATAACTAACTTAACAAGATCATAAAAAGCCCGAAACATTCGGTGTTACTTTGTGAAAACTACGAGCCGTTCTTCAACATAATAGTGGCCTGGACTCTCCTGGAAGTAGAAAAAAGATTTGAAAGCATGAATATATATGAGGCAGTGTTAATCATAAAAGCCAAAATGTTGAATGCAGGCACGCTGTTAAGTTCTGCATGTTGCCATCTCGGAAAGCGTTTCTAACCAGCGATTTGAGAGATTACGAGAATCCCCAAACAGACAAGCATAATGTGTTCACTTTATCCAGTCAAGTCCTTCATATTTTGTAACCAACTCGTTACCAAACCACGACAGGGGCTTTTCCAACACCTGGTAATCTCAGTAGGTAATTTTCACTACGATAAACACAGAGCTGGTATGGAATCTATGTGGCTCAAACTTCGCCGATTGCGCAGCCCGATTTCCTCACTAATTGGTCGCGTATCTTGAAAGTCCCAAAATAAGCGCTGGTGGATGGTCGCATTGCTAACGCGATCACTTAGATCAACATGGACTAAAGTGCTGAGGCAACGACGATCAAACATAACAACTCTGCCGATGCCCTTGTCGCAAAAACGTCACGTTCCCGAAACACAGCAAAACAGAACGCGCAGAATCATCGCATACCCTTTCTTTATACTACAGCCGGACATCTCTTAGACTCCGCAGATGACATAAATTGACTAATGTAAGACGTCTTTTCTACCCTGATTGATATATCACCGGCAATATCAAAAGCCTGTGACAATGCTATCGAACTACATGCGACTATCCACTTATACAAGCGGATTGCCCGCAAGAATGAACGGAAGAGTAGAAATGCCCACAACCTTGAAGAAGCACTTCGCACTTTGAATTTTCAAAAAGTAGTCGATACCAACTTAGTACCAGGAAGAAAATTGATACCAAACTCATTGAATTACTCAGGCATATATCTCACTATATCGTTTAATACAAAAATGAACAGGGAGCCGGAGGTCGGACACCCACGGTGAACAACGTTGAAGGGCAGGAGTACAGTTATCTTAATACTTTCACGCATTTTCCCTGATCTTCCTTCGCTAAGAAAGCAGTTTCAGATAACGTTAGAAGTAATCTACTCGAGGGCAGCCTTTAAGTCTGAAAAGATCAAGATCGTCGGTTAACTGTAGGAGTGCCGATGCCCCAAGGTCCGCCACGAGGTAAAGGTATAGTCAATGCACTCTTGACAGAATCGGAATCCTGCCCGTTCTTCGTGTATCCGACTTTCCGTGACTATAGTGAGTCAAAGTCATGTGGGGTTGGCGAGTGACTTGACACTAACAGACACTAGACCTTTGTGGTTGTCACATAGAGTTCGGGCCCTCTTTTTGATAACGAAGTTTACTGTCGATACGCATCACTCATAAATTAGCTGTTTAGTTTCCCTATATCGGTATTTCTTCACGTGACCCTATACCATATGTACTACATGACACACATACAATACAAATTACATTGACTTTTATTACATAAACTAGATTTTTTAAATAATTTGTACAAACTGTCTTCTCGGAAACCTTTTTCAAACAGTGAACAGTGGTGACATTAAAGTAAACAGAAACACTAAAAATAATTGTCAATAAAATATTGAGAAATACTGAGACTAAAATTTAAGAAATAATTCGTCAATAAACGAAGTGAAGTATTGGTGTTAGTCTGGCCATTAAGTAAACTATCAATAAGGATTCTTAAATGAATGTCCTTCGAATCAGTTTGATTGGCCCACATGGATATTCTTACGGACTCCAGCACACACTTGGCCGTAAGAGTGAAAAAGCTGACGCTTGTTGACTCCTGTATACCACATGGTATAGCTCTTTTCATGGAAGTGGATGGTCCGGATATTTTTGGTGTGAGTAGGCTGAGTTGTATATCATCAAAAGCCAGCTGAGTGGAATAAAGCTGAATTCCTTATTTGTATCCTGTCTTAATTTTGTTTTACTACAATTCAGATGTCCAGAATTGTCATGAATTTTAAATTAATGATAGAAAGGCCGAGCTGGGTTATCAGAAATCGCTAAATGTCCACAATCTTTGAATATTTTGGTGAACATGGCTCAAAAACAAGTATAGGAGAATAGCCAAATTTTTCTTTAATAGAAATATACGCGGAATAAACAATTAGTTCGGTGTAGGAATATTATTTTTGGAATCGGAATGAATCGGAGGTTCAATAACTTCTGTGGATGTAGTAGACAATACTAAAGGATTGAGTATACTTGATAAGTTACGTGATAGTTCGGTATTTGCGTCGCAAGATTTAAAAATATGAGGCGACTGGATTCACCAAACTTGTGGTAGTTCACACCTTAGAAACGGAATGAGCTACATGTTGAGTTGATTTCAGTGTACTTCTAGCGGACTCATAAGGAGTCACTGAGAATTCAGTCAGACAGAGTTATGATAAGAAAGTGGGGTCAGATTAATCACGACAATCAAGAAAATTGACCCGCTGGAAGCATTTACTAGTGCTTGGGATTACCATTACAAAATCTCAGACCATCACTGTCCGTGAAGCGAAGTTGTGGTGGGTATATATATATATATATATATATAAACGAGATCTAAGCAAGATAATCAGGCGAAAGTTCCGTGCAGTATCACCAATCGATTTTTTAAACGCGGAGTAGAGCAAAACCGGTGGGTGAAAATTTTGCATTTTATTGTAATACTACTTTAGACAGTTGGATCAATATTTCAAAAGCGGTGCAGAAGTCACTACCATAAAAAAAGTGAAATACTGTTTGTCATCAAGAAAAGTGAATCCTCTACATTTATCCGCTCCTATCTGAATCTCGGTTTTTAGTGTTTCACACCTATCAATATTTACAATTAATTCACACGTACACAGTGGATGTTTTCCTATCGCTTTTCCATATTGTTCAAATAGAGCGAGATTACGTTTTGATATTTTGCACAATTTTTGCACACCTCTTCGTATTTATATAATTGTTTGATGATACAACCATAGTCGGTAACTACTTGTCCAACTAATTATGAAAGCGCGACGAAGATGAATACTGCGGAATCTTCTGACGGACTTGGATGCAATACGGATAACAATCTCTGTGTATACACAAGAAATCGTTGCATCCGCAACACCTGCAGTAGACAGTCTAGCAACGGGAATTTGATAGATGCTTTCCAAATGGTCCAAACTAGATACCTTCTTGTGGTCCAGTCGTAACATGTGGAAGAGTTGTTTAAGACATATTTTCTCTGATGACAATTTCTTTGCGAATGGTCCGTTTAGTAGACTTAACGGTCGGAAGAAGAACCTAGTAAGGTATTGCTAGTTATATCGAGCATACCATCAGGGAGATGCGGCAAAAATTAGAAGACCTCATGCTACTAATCAGCGATGCGTCAAAATCGACGTGCGAGTACTAAAGTAAAGTGTTAGTCAGCGGAACAAAAAGCAAGCATTCAGAGTGTGTCAAACGTTCCAGAGCGTGTCATCGGTGTCCCAATAGTTCAAATTGAGCGCACAAAGTTTTTAACAAAACAGGTACGAATAACAGTCGACAATCAATAATTAAAATCAGTACATCCCTACCTCGCCTGCACAACTTGCGCACTACCTTGCAGGAAATGTGCTTCATGGACGTTGATAAGTATGAATATCATGTTGGTCATCCAGAAAACGAGTGAACAAGTTCGGTATGTCCAAAGCCTTCGTTGAAGTAACCTTCACTAATCTCAGTTATTTTCTTGTCGATATTCAGTCTTTTTGTCATAACTGGCAGTCTAATGGTATACTCAAACATTTAGTTAGGTTACTCAGTGGTCCCTATAGTAACGATTTCAAACTCTACTGTGTTAGTATTAGCATAGGAGGTCACGGGATCTTCCATTTCTGTACCTTTCACATCCTGAAGCTGCTCACACTAACCTCACGTAAGATGAACAGTAGAACTTGACAGTAACTGGGTCTTCCTTAGGTCAAGTTTGTAAACGTTCTCCCAGCTAACCCAGAGCAAACAATCCAGTTCTCCTGTATGCTAGTTATGCTTCTGCATCAACGTTTAAGGGCTGATCGTTCGTAGTTCTTCAAACTTTACTGTTGTTCACGCCTTTTCATCTTCTTCAACCTCACATGTACACATGATATGAACGAGGTTAATCGAACGTACACATGACGTGAACGAGGTTCATCGATCCACTGAGTGATCAACAATTTCCAAAAAAGTTACACTTCCGATTTCGCGAGTTCTGCGTTCTGTGTGCGTTCACGGTTGGTGGCGCACAAGTCTTTGGGAGAGTTAGAATTCAGCGGAATTAACCATTTAGTTCGGCAAATTTATTTATCTGTCGTTGGAATCATCTTGGCCGTGGCATCCAGATTACTTGAGAGACACGTCAGATAGCATTAGTGGAAATCTTCATTTGGTGTAGTGGAACACTAAACCAACGTATCTCTACGGACTATTGTGAGTTATTTGTTTCCCTTTTCATTATATTTTGACCTCATATTCACGCCTGAGTTCCACATACTGTTTTGATCCACTACGCTAGCTTGACGACGAGTATCCGTAATCATATATGCAACTGGACTAGAAGTAACTGCAGTGAAAACATCGCAATATGGCACAACGAAACTCTATGCATTGAATATCATGCGCTACTAACGCAACCGTTATAGCTCTATATTGTCCTACTGCTAGAAAAGGCTGTAAAAACGAAACTAATCTCGCATCTCGGCAGTCCGCCTTCTCGTGTGTACAACCAACAAGATGCGCACCTACAGACCTACCGTACCAATGGCTATACATGTCAGACCAGGCTCCTTCACTGTGCTCGTCTTTGGCACCGCCACCTGTCATCCAGACTTCTCGCAGTGTATGCACTGAACTGCGTTTATTTAAAGAACGAAATTCGTTAGTTAGACGGTAAACCTCCTTTTCCCGAAACTCGGAATACTTCGTCACGATGCGATATACACGCATATACATTCATACGTATACCGTGAGTTGTCAGTCCAAGTACCCTCACTCCACTTGCTTACCCAAAATGGACAGCACACTATGTCTATACCCACTGTTATCTCACCATGTGATTCAACTATAGCCAAGGTGATCATCGAGGGTTTTGCGTGGTGAGCCACCAAATCCAGAAAATCAGAACAGATATCTGGGTTACGCGAAGCAGTCTGAATTCGTTGGGAAAACACCACCCGTTCTATAGAGGAACAACGTCATTCAATGTCACAGCTGACCCATGCCTTTGATTAACTGGCACCTATCGGTCGCAATTCCGCCTGCAGCAGCTTGTGCGTGAGTTCCGATCAGCTGGACCTTCTTCGAACGAGAAACCGCTCCTGTTCAGTCATACTGGAACCAAAGCTCATGTTGCTCGAACGTCGTTTCATTGCACTAACATGAGGTAAAATCTATAGTCCTTGTGTAATCGACCCCGGAACAGACTGATTAGTTTTCGAACTACTAAGCATTGATCGTTCCCATTCAAGGTATTTTCTCCTCGAACGTTTATGTTCCAGTTTTCCAGAATTACACCAATGTCATTCTTGATAGCTCCTCCCTTTGATTCACTCTCATTGAAGCTGAGACCCAATATCAAGAACACCGTCTCAAAATAGCAGGTCAGAACTGATTATGTTCAATTATGGCGGTGGTTGCTTGCCGAATGTTGCAAACAGATGCCAAAGATTTGTGTTGCTCTTTTCCTTAACACTGTGATCATGTGAGTAGTACATATCATTGTTACGAGTTCAGTGTCAACGCACTTCAACTTAGACCCATAAGGAATAACACTGATGTGAGAAACATCTACGGAGGCTAACATGCAGTGGGATTCTTTGACATGTCAACCGACAGTAGCTGAATAGGACCGACATTCAATCATGACTGTACGTTGCACAGTTTTGTTCAACAAGTTCCGCCTTCTGGTTCGAGAAAAGTACACTTTAACAATATACTCGCTACGATTCATAAAAGGTTTGGTGTACGATTCTTTCAAATAGTTGTGATCGTTGACTAGTGGAGATTCTCTATCATCCTCCAGCTTCTAGTAATGCAACAAATGAGCTCTTATTACCTGCGTTGGAAGTTTTAAACACGTTTAACATTCCTCACACCTTAGTGAATAGTATCATCTTGCGATGAATCAATTTCCTCGCGTTTTCCAAAGCAGGTCCAAAGAATTCCATGTCTGCGCGTTTTCTCCATATAACCTGTACATTGAAGCCCACCCAGCACATCTCTGGTTTCACTCAATGACGCGCTGACCATAATCCGTCGCTGCTGGACTGCACATTCGTGAACAAGGAATTGATGGCTGAAAACCTCAAAATCACCGCACCATCCGGAATATGTGATCACACAGTCGTTTAATTTGACTACATTTATGGCACGAACTTGGCCTGTTCAACGGTTAGTAGTCGCAGAAACACTCGCAAATTGGATGGGGAGAAACTATGTAGCTATCTGGCAAAACATTCTCGAGAGCATTTCACAAAGCCTTTAAATCTGTTGTGTTCACAGTGAGAGGCTAATTGTCTTTCCTGCAGCCGTTGGTGAATCTACAACCATAGGCAACCACTAGACAGAATAAGCTTTCGGTTCAGCTATACTGTCGCACTGTCAAAACTATAAGAAGAAGCAATATCGTCAGACATTCCATTAGTTATCTTGATCTGGCGGTAACCAGACAGTATATAATGCCACAAGAAACCCGTGTACTCCGCTGGTTCACACGAACCGTCTTTACTACCAACAATGTCTTACCGAACGCTTCCTGCGGAGTAGCTGATCCAATGCCACTTCTAGCTGGTAAGATGCTGGAAGACCTTCGTCATCAGGGTCTTGGTTGGTACAGTTTAGGAGAGAAGACCGATCGTCTAACCTGGGAGAAATGGACGACAAGTATCTGAATCGTTTAGTCCGCTAGGGTGCCTTGTTGTGTTTCTCCCAACATGTCTACTGCCATGGGAATATAATTACACTTGTTTTGTGATGCGCCTGAGGTAGGATACGTTGCAGTTGGGTATATTAGGCTGACGGTGTCGAGCGGTTCAGTTAAATGTTGTTTCGTTCTGGGCAAACCAAAGGTGGCTCCGCGTAAAGTAGTTACCATTCAAAGACTTGAACTCACGACGGCCGTCTTCGCAGCAAGACTGACTAGATACTTTGTGTACAAACTGAGAGTGCGTATTGACCACATTGTTCTGTGGACGGACTTAATAATAGTACAGCAATATATTCGCAATAAATCGTCGCGCTTTGCAATATTCGTTGCAAACCGAGTGAGATTAATGCGTGAGTATACCACTATAACACAGTGTAGACATGTGCCGCCTGAGCTTAACCCGGCCAATGTGGCGTCGAGAGAAAGTTCACACTCATCTTCATATGAGATGGATCGTTGGCTTCAGGGACCGGGGTTTCTGGTGCTTTCAGAGAGCAGCTGGCTAAAGTTATCATTTCCCACTGCACTGATAGACGAAGACGGTGAAATTAAGCGTGATTTGATTGTTGAGGCTGTGCGTGCGGTGAATCCATTTTGGAATGTCTGGTACCACGACATTCCATTCGGTTAGGATTAGTGAAGACAATGGCTTGGCTGTTTCGCTTTGTTAGGTTCGTTTGCTTACTAAATTTCAAAAGCCAGAGACCCGACCTAGTCAGGATCATTGCGTTTGTTCCACCTGGAACGAGTAACCAGTAGGCTAATCATGTGCGTTCAGAAAAAAGGTTCAGCAGTTGACCTGAAATATCTCAGGACTAACTCCATTGACATGAGACGTACAGGCCGTCTGTCTCGGTTGTGACCAGCACTACCCTGCTAGCATCAATTGCGGAATTACTTAGAGGTAATTTAGGGTTGTTTCGATAAATATAAGGAATTATTTTTTGGACCGACAGCGTGGTTGTTGTTGAAAATATATACAATATTCTCGGCGGTAACATAGTCCTTACAAGTGTAATCCTTGAAACACGTAACACAAAGGAATTGCAGTAAAACTGAGGAAGTGATTGTTGTACGTATAAATTGGTTTTCGTTTAGACGAACTCTAACCACTTCGATCATTCACGCGCACTGCGTTCAGATTATTTACCGTGTATACTGATTAAGGTTTGCCAGAGTTGTGAATATGTCTGATCACTACCAGGATAACGTCGAGGTAAAAGACAATAATCTGTTTATTGAACCCTTAGTGGTTTTCTGAAATGTTCGCTAGTCGGTCCACCATTTATCGAAATGTTCATCGTTCACCTGCCGAATTCCATCGTAATGTACAAGAGTCCCTGAAGAATGTGAACGTTGGCCAACGTTCTCCAGCCACCACAGTGTCTGAACGTGAATATACATCACAGCCGCTTGCTGAAGACAACATTGATTTAAATAATCACTAAACGATTGATTTTAGCTGTACCGGAAAGCTCATCAGGAACTGGTCTGCAAGATCCGGAAGCCGACTTTCCTGACGCTGGCGCTGTCGACCACCTTCGGGACTGGGTGATTTCGAACAACATTCATAAATTGCAGGTGACACGACTTCTACGCATCTTGAAAGAAAGAATACCAGAGTTGCCCAGTGATACGAGAACTCTGTTGTCGATGCCGAAAAGTTCGCTCATACGTGCCGTTTATCCGGATGAATACGTTCATTTAGGATTGGTTAAAAGTATCGTGAATGTTGTTTTAAGCTGCCAGCTACAGCTTGTGACATCTGTTGAAATCGAGTTGAATGTGGATGGTTTAGCACCAACGAATGCAGGGAAGACGACAATATGGCTCCTACTTTGTCGCCTGAATGAGCCCCTCGCAACGTAACCGTTTGTAGTCGGTGTGTATGGAGGGAGCAGCAAAACGGAAAACGTCAACGTGTATCTTTCAGATGTATTACAAAAATTGTCACACGTGCTTACTAGTGGCATATGTATTAACAATGTTCCCGTGACCGTCTGTTTGAAAACGGTAATTTGTGATACACCTGTTCGCTCGTACGGTATGCACCGTGGATACGGTGCATACTACAGCCGCGATAAGTGCGACCAACGAAGAGTATACTGCGAACAAAAAGTTACATTCACGCCGCAAGCTGGCTCTCTTCCAACAGACGCCTAGTTTCGCGACGCACGCCCTAGATCCCTGTCACCGTTTATGTTGCTACCCGTCAATAAGATCTCCACTTTCCTTATTGACTATATGCATTCGGTGTGTCCGGGTATTGTCCGTCGTTTGATCAATAACTGGACATCAGGACCAATTTCCAGAAAAGTTCGTATCATTGAATTGTCAGTGAACGATTCACTAGTAATCGAATACCGCAATATTGGCCCGGATACTTTACCCTTTAAAGAGGATGGGTAACAACGCTCTCCTGTCATGGATTTCCAACATTCTACGAGAATGAAGAGGTCGGACATTGTGGAAATCGCCACCGGTCCTGACAATTATGGCGTTTCGAGGTTGATCCCGCTTCTCTGGAATAGCAATCTGCCACCGGACGATCAAGCTTTTCTCTGTCACTCGAGGCTGCAGCGATTTCCCATGAACCTTTTCCTCTCTCGGATGAGAACCAGTTGGACACTCATACCCATGGTGACGTTCCCTTTCTATTAACTTTAATTCTTTGGAGTTTACGAAAGATTCTTTTATGCCAAATGTTTTAAATGTTTCTGAAAGCTTTCTAAATAGGATTCCACCTGAATCGAGTGTTGTCGAGCATGATTGCTGTATTTTGGGAGCCCGTAGAACTAAGCAGAGATCTGGTCCAGGTGTAGCGATAAGGACGGTGGTGACCCTACCGGAGAAGTTGGAGAGTGTGTCCAATTCATCTGCTGTTTTTCTCGTTCGGCTTAATCACGCTCTGTTGAATTTTTCTAATGAAGTTTCTGATGAACTATTGGAAGAACAGCTGACGTTGAAGGCAGAGGAGCTAGAGTTGGAGCGTAAACTGCTCGAGCTCCATAAGAGGCGCCATAGGCCTGTAGAAGTCAAACACGTCCCGACAGTCGAGACTAAATTCTGTACAGCGCCAAAGGATAATATCAGTCCCCCCGTTTAACAACGGGCCTCGGGAACAAACCTCTTTGGTTTGGAACCTGCTGATTCGTTAGAGCGGGCTTTCAGACCCTTGATTCTTGGGGCCAGTCTTCCGAAAATCGAAGTGGACAGTTTCGATGGTTCTCCGATGAATTACTTCAACTTT
>JTDE01005950.1:34953-47344 GCA_014338405.1 Paragonimus skrjabini miyazakii
CTGAGGCCACCAACAGTTGGGTCAAACCACGTGGTGGTCAAGCAACAGCGTGGTCACAAAATATGAAGACCTTGATTGCTCCATTGAGCAACGTGGGTTGGTGTCGCCTGCCTGGCTGGGGTCCTCGTGATCACTCAAACCGCTGGTTAGAGACGCTATCCGAGATGGCGATGTGTCGCAGTCAATGGCGTACCTGTATCCATTCCATTTCCGCTTCTTCCTCTTAGTCTTTTTTCAATAATTTTCACCCATCTTAGTAACGTTTTCTTCTAGGACATTCCACGTCACTGTTGAGGTGAGCGCCGGCCCCAGCCACAGTACCTTTTGGTCAGGCTCATAGCTGTTATGATGATGTTGATGAGCCAGTATGGTCAGTTGGTCGCTCGCGACGAAAGTATGTCAAATTACCCAACGTCCTGTGGATCCTCTGGAGTCAAGTACTAGAGGTACAACGTTGGAGTAGGTGTACGCTATGAGTGGGTGAACTTACAGTGTCCGGTTTGTAAGGGCAATCATGATATGTCTGATTGTAGTTGGTTTAGCAGCATATCTTTGGAGCAACTCAAGACAATGTTGAAGAACATCTGTGGTGTTTTACTTGCTTGAAGGCGAACCACGTAGCGAGTTCTTGTAGGGTACAGATACAGTGTGGGATACCGGGTTGTGGTCGACGCCATCATACATTGGTTCATGAGGACAACCCTGAACAAGGTAAGGAGGAGGCAGAGAAGTCCTTGTGCGGTGCCACGTCCAGTCAAAACGGCGTGTGCCTAGGATTTGTCCCGATAAGGTTGGTTGGCCGAGAAGTGTCGGTGACAACGTCTGCCTTTTTGGATTATGGGTCAGACACAGCGTTGCTCGATGAATGCAAGAGCAATCGGTTTGCAGGGACGGCCCTGTCAGGTGATGTTCCGTACTCTACGCGAAACTTGTGCAACACCATGCACTAAAGTGTCAGTTGAGTTGCAATCCTTGGATCGGTTTCATTATGTCACAGCTGGTTTAGTTTATGCGGTGAAACAACGGTCGCTGACGCAGACTGACGTCGTCCAACAACCTGAGGTAGATAAATGGGCTCACATAAGGTACATTACGTTTGATAGCTTAACTGAAAAAGGTGTAGGGATTCTAATAAAATGCGGCGTCCCCGAAGCACACTGGATATTGAAACAGAGACTAGGCAGTGGCAGTGAGTCATATGTGAGTAAAACCATTTTCAGCTGGAGTCTCAGAGGTCCATGTCTTACCATATCCCGGAGTGAGCATTGTGTAACTCTCGTCGAATCACGTCAGGTCTCGTCAAATAATTTCACCCGAAGGTTGTGTGAGTTAGATTCCACTGACGGAAGCACTTTGGAGGAACAATAAGCATTAACCATGACTGAAAGCAGTGTAGTATTTAAGGACGGTCACTATGAGATAGGCTTTCCGTGGAGACAAGATAGTTGGGAATTACACAACAATAAAGAGGTGGCTGAGAAACGCCTTTCTGCATCGAAGCGAAGGTTGATTCGAGACTCAAACCTAAACACAGGCTACTCAACCGTGCTACTGCAGTATATCAGAAAGGGCTATATAAGTAAGAGTGCTATAACTACAACACGGAGATGGTACTTGCCGCACCGTCCAAGAACCTAATCCGAATAAGCCCGGCAAGGTGCGGATAGTCTTTGATTGTGCCGCTTAATACAGGGGTTTGTCCCTCAACAAAACTTTACTCCAGGGACCGGAGTTGAATAACAGTTTGTTAGGAGTACTTATGCGTCTTCGCAAGTACCCGGTGACAGTCTCCTTTGACACTGAAGAGACGTTCTTGCAAGTGAGATTGCCATGTCGTGGTTCAGGTGCATTAAGTTTTCTTTGGTGGGGTTCTGATTTGCTAGAAGGACCGTCGAATACTTATGAGCTAAATGTCCACCTCTTTAGGGCGACATCGTCGCTATTTTGTGCAAGTTTCGCAATACAAAAGATAGTTGCGGATAATCAGCAGAATTTTCTACCAAAGGTTGTGATTGTAGTGAAGGAGAACTCCTACGTGGGTGACTGCCTAGTGTCAATCGACTCAATATCCGAGGCCAATGCCGTAGTAGAAGAGCTTCGAGCGATGCTCTGACTGTGTGGGTTTAGACTCACTAAGTGAATTTCTAACTGCAATGAGTCCATTGAGCATTTACCCAATGAAGAAAATCTTGTTGACTCCCGGAGCCTTGAACTCCATAATTGTGAATACCAGCGAGCTCTGGGCGTGAAGTGGCATGTGGCAGACGACTGCTTCCGGTTTCAAATCAACCTCCCTCAAACCGGCAACACGAAAAGAGGAATATTAAGTTGTGTGGCTTCGTTATACGATCCCCTGGGAATAGATACTTTATTGCTTTTGCCGGCCCTCAGGTTGATTCAAGATATTTGTCACCAAGGCATCGGTTGGGATTCCGATATAAAAGAGTGTGATCGGGTACGCTGGGAAGGTTGGCTGAACGATGTAGAATCCATAGACAGCGTGGTATTGCCCAAATGCATGGTTCATGGACTTTCTTCAGCAAACCTTGTCGAATTGCATATGTTCTGTGATGCGTCTGAAGTCGGTTACGGAGCAGTGGACTATCTAAGGGTGGTTGTCCCGACTAGTGATATTCAGTTCAGCTTTCTGATGGGTAAATTTAGAATGACTCCAAAGAAGGCAGTTACGATACCAAGGTTGGAGCTCACGGCAGTCGTTCTGTTGTCCAAGCTGATGTATTTCCTAAATCTTGAGTTGGGAATTCCAATGAGTAATGTATTGTGGACAGATTTCACAGTAGTGTTGCAATACTTACGGATTACACCTAAATGGTTGAAGGCTTCGCGCGGCCTTCAGGTAGGCGACGTAATTCCTCATCACGTGGGGGCTTCCAGGGACGTCTGACCTCATGGTGTAATCACCGAGATATTTCCTGGTAATGTTGGATACGTACGTCGGGCGTCAGTAAGAACTGCAGATGGTACTACTGTCAGACGGGGCGTCAGATCACCTTGTTTCTAGAAGCGTCCGCAGAGTAACACCAGGTCGCCACGGGCATGACAGAAGGTACGGGTCCTTCTACTGAACCGGTCGATCGCTGCTGTTCCTACTGCTACCTCGATGCGTGAACAGTCATTTTGTTCCGACCCAACCAATGACCATTTGTTTGAGTAAGCTCAATTCCGTTTCATCGTTCCCCATTACTGAGCGGTGCCTGGTTGCCAAATTTGTTGTACAGGCACATTCTTTATTCAATTTCTGAGGGGTTTTCACATTCGAGGTAAGATATTTAATTTTCATGTACATTGATTCAATTAGTACCGTATTAAATTCAGTTTTCACGAGCGCGTTCTCATTAACCGTTTCGAAGATAGATAATCTTCTCTGCCGTTGGATATTGAGAAAGGCATTTTTGGATTAACAGATTACGCGTAACTTGGTGTGAACTTCAATCGTTAGCGGACTATTCAATACGTATAAGCTCGCAAGCCCTACGACGCACAAACGAACGGATATTGGAATGCCGGGATAGCCTATCATGTGAATTCCCTCGCAAGTGCCGAGGACTCACAGATTTCAAGACCTGGAAGGCTACAGAGTGCAGACAATTTCTACCATATATCGGACCGGTGGCCTTGCGGAATATTTTGGACGATGATGAGTATGGCAACTTTCTAGATTTACCTGCGGCTATAAATGTTCTATGTCACCCCACTTTTAACGTAACTCATCATAATTTTGCAAATCAGTTAATCAACGTATGTTTGTTTAATTATCACAACGTATATGGTTAAGCAGAGATGGTTTACAATGTGCATTCGCCGGAACACCTTGCGGATGATGTGGCCACGCATGGCTCACTTGACAACTTTTCCGCTTTTCCGTTTGAGTCTTTCATGTACACGTTGAAAACGATGCTTAATGGGCCAACGCGACCGGTAGGGCAATTGTATGGACGTTTGTCAGAAAGATCTTCCGCTTCCTTTCCCGTCGAAGTACTTTGTTCTGACGTTGGTACACCCATCAAATGTTCCTCTTTACTTGGATGCTCAGTGTTCCATTTTGCTTTCAGATACTCACCCAAACAACATTGCTCTCATTTATGATGTTCCTTGTATAGTTATCAATGTCTATAATCTTAATTCTGAAGCTTGCACTTTGCGTTATCGCCTCTTTACCAAGTTGCGACCTCTCCTTACTCATAGTTTTTTCTGCCACCATTTTGCATATGTATATTGTCGATGATTTGTCGGCGGAGGTTTTCATAGCAAGTGTGTCTGGTATTGACGCTAAGGGCTCTTTCCCTTCTTCTCACATTTTGTTTCTATGCCCATTTCACATTTTTGTAAATAACATGCAATTTAAAGATAAATGAAGTTTCTTTTGAGACTTACAGTCTTTTGCTCGTTTCCCTTCATCAACTGTTATGTCAGTGGTAACAATTAATTGATAATAATATATATTTCTCAACGCATTTGTGAGAAACACGCTCGGATGTGCGCGATCATTACAGATATTTACACACGGTACAAAGCAACAAATGGATATATAATAAGACGAACATGAAATCTATCGACAAAAAAGACGTCTCAAGTTGAACATCACTCACAATTGATTGCAGCTGTCGCATCCCCATAGACTTTCCAGTCGGCCCCTTTCGAATAGCAGAAGCATTACACTCGAGTTTCGCTCACATTAGAGCTTGTCAGTAGTGCATATCATCGCCACTGCCGGGACTTGAACCATGGTCATGCTGTTCATGAGGCAACCGTGTTTACAATTGCTCCATTGACCTCACGTTAGGCACGACCGAATTATCGTATGCAAACGCTCAACCACTTTCGCTGGTTAGTGATGATCAGGTTGTCCGATCGTCTCGAAATGGAGACACAGTTACTGTCTGTTAACTCCAATCGATAACCCCGCGATTAGGACTTCCTAGACAGGTCGAGATCTCCGATTTCATTAAACCTGCTAGGCGATATTTTTAGATTACTGATGAGTAGTCGGGGATTTGGTTAATTTCAAGTTGAACATCACTCACAATTGATCGCAGGTGTCGCTCGGGCAACCTGATCATTACTCACAAGCGAAAGTGGATGAGCGTTTCACGCATGATAATTCGGTCGTGCCTAACGTGACGTCAGTGGCGCAGTGGTAATCACGGTTGCCTCATGAACAGCATGTCCGTGGTTCAAGTTCCGGCAGTGGCGATGATATGCACTACCGATGAGCTCTAATGAGAGCGAAACTCGAGTCTAGTGCTTCTTCTTTTCGAAAGGGGCCAACTGGAAAGTCTATGGGGATGCGACAGCTGCGATCAATTGTGAGTGATGTTCAACTTGAAATTAACCAAATCCCCGAATACTCATCAGTAATCTAAAAAAGACGTCATCAGAGAGAAAATAGTCACAGGTTGTAACGTTTGATTTACACATGAGGAAAGAAGATAGTTCGCCTGTTCCACAGATTTAGTCCAAAAGGTGAAATGTTACGTTAATTTACCTTTTACAAGTTTGGGTGAGGACGACTGTAACGAATCGTGCTGCCGTGTTGTTATCGCCACTTTTGTTTTCGATTGTGTAAGTCGTGTGCATGTCTTACTGGGCCTTTGGCTCACGCTTGTTTCTATTGTCTCCTTTCACAGGACTATCGTTGAAACCCTCACTTCAGAAGAACGCTGTCCCCGGTGTCTCCACGTTGCTCAGAGTTGGTTTACGAATGTAACTGGTGCACGAAGCCAGAACGTCTGGCTTGCCTGTCACACGACGCTCCAAGTATTCCAAGGTCAGGCCTGGAAATAAGTGCACATTTATCGTTGAAGGATTTTGCCGTTATTCGACGTTACTTCAGTCGGGAAAATGTTGAAATAATTCAGTTTGAGCGAGGAAGAACGGTAAGTTTCAAAATCTGCGAAGAATTTTTAAAAAATTTCAGCGCAGAATTTCCTTGATTGTTGGAAAACGTTAAAAAGTTGAAACTCTCGCGAATCGCTTGGTCAATACAAGCTTCAAGCGTCTAATCATTTCCAAAAGATTTCCTTGCATAACGGATGCTCGTGAGACTAAGAAATAGAGCGCAATGTCATGTGTTAAATGGGAAAATGTGAAGTAATCACATGTACTTTTAAAATTAATGTGACTGTCATATTTTTGACAAAAACTTCACGCGATATGAATATTCTTTGTTTTTTTTTAAATGAAGTATAAAATACTGGCAAGTACTTGTTATAGTATTCAAAAATAATTAGGTAACCAGCAGCTACTTCTAGAACCAATATCACGTTATAATCAAAACTCCGTAGGGAGTTTTGACGTCAGTTTGTTTTATCGAGTCAATGTTTAAGCTAGAATCTGTATTTCATACCCCACAACGTTTATTGATGGTTGACGAAGTGTGTTTCGAGGCAGGGGGACAACACACGATGTGAATTGAGATTTCTCTGGGTTTATTATGTAGTTTTGACGTCAGTTTGTTTTATAGGGTGAATTTTTGAACTGCAATATATATTTCATAGCACACAAAAGTTACTAATAGTTAACATAGAGGGTTTCAGGCAGGGGAGACAATGTGAATTAGGGTTATAATTAGATTATATAGAGAAAACGAGGGTGTAAATTTTTCCCCACAGTTTTCTGTGGAGAGTTTTTGAATGCCGGCCAAGTTAACCGTCAATACCGGCTCCCATCAATTATAGTCCGATGGCCTACCAGAGTGAATAGATTATCACGAATGGGCATATATATAATATGTAGAAAAGTGTATATGTGAGGTATAATCCTGTTATTTTCTTTTTCGTTTTGTTCTAAGTACAACTATATAAGTGACGTACATGAATAAAATGATGCGGTTTCATGAATGCACAATGAATCAAATGCTAGATGGAGTGTGAGTAAACGGTGGATGCGCAGTTGACTGTTTCAGGCAAGCTGTTTTAGATGGAAGTCTGGTAGTATGGACGGGTACATACGCTACATGTTGCTGACAGCTAAATTTTCTCCGGACCACATTCAAAAAGTTCATCGGAAGATGCACAAAGTTTGAAGATTGACATTATGTTTGATGATGTGAGGATTCTTGCCGGGCCCTGTTTAAAATGTTAAATGTTGTTACTGACTCTGATTTCATTCGGAAGTATATTCCAAATATAGGAAAATTTTACAATATACATGTTGGCTGGTGTGTTTTCCCCAGCTAACAGGGTTGGCAAAGTGGAGCCTTTATTTCTTAAACCATATGAGGGGCTGTGTTGGAAATGAACGGCGAATGCTGTATTGATGGCGTGCGAGTGTATCAGTTTATACAGAATTGTAAGATTCAACTTTAGTCTTCGTAACCAAAGTGGATCAATACCAAGTGTTTGATGACGTTCACTTCAGGTGAGTGAGGATGAATATCCTAATAAGCTTTTAGTGAATGATGGTTGGAGATTTTCTGAAACAATCCTATCGGAGTTGCGTAGATGACAGTAAATGAAGGTGCAATACTCAAGATGAGGTCTAGCATACATTTTGTAAACAGCCAGTCTCGCATCCGGTGGACCGAATGTCTTTTTGATACAGCCTACTATCCATTTAGTTTTTCCCACTTGAAAACGTACTTGTTCAGAGAAATTGAAGGAGGTTGAAAATCATATTCCTAGATCTCGAACGGATGTAGCGGTTTCAATATGATGACCATCTAATGAGACGGACTCATTGAGTATTTGGCAACCATAAGTAATTGTTCGACTTGTTTGCTGAGAATGCCATGAGCCATGTTTTGTACCACGACTCCAGTGGTGCTAGGTCCTGTCGTATATTTTGTAGACACGAGGCGAGGTTGCTGGGCTGGCGGAATGTGTAAACGATTTTGATATCGTCAGCAAACAGAAAGGGTTTACCATGTTTAATAATATTGCATACGTCATTTACATGCATGAGGAAGAGCAGCAGTCCCAGAACGCTTCCTTGAATCACCCCACTAGTCACTGACTTTAGCGTTGAGCAGTGCTCTCACATTTTGACAGTTTGGGTTCGGCTTTCAAGATATGAAGAAATCCAGCTGTACAAGGGATCTTGTGTTCCAAGGGATGTTATTTTGACCAACAGGCGTTAATGGGGCGCATAATCAAAAGCCGTTTGCATGTCAAGGAGTATGATGATGACCGCATTTCCTGCGTCGGCAGATATCGATATATGGTTTGAGAATTCAAACTGGCATGTCATGCAAGAGTGCTTTCTAAGGAAACCGTGCTGCGAAATATTTATAAGGTTTCCTGACCTTAGGAATTCGACAATGGGCGCTTTTATTATTCTTTCAAACATGCTTGAGCAGATTGATGTGTGGTTTATCGGATGATAGTTACTAACCTCGTGCCTTGTGCCACTTTTGTAACGAGGCATTATGATTGACTTTTTTCACTGGGGAGGGAAGGTGTTAAATAAAAGTGATAACGTGAACAAGTTAAGTAAAATGATGGGTACATCCTCAGCTCCTTGCTTGATAGCGACTGATAGGATACCTTCAGGTCCGGGGTCGATTGTGGGTTTGATAGTATCCAATTGTGAGCGGATACTCCTAACATCAATCGAACCATTGCATATAACTTTGAATGGGTGTGTTCTCCACGCTAAACGCAGCAGCAAAATGTGAGTTGAAGATTTCACAAATTTCAACAGGGTTATCGACAACCGTTTTATCTTTGAGAGTTATAACTTTAATAGAAGGGTCTATCTTAGAATTTCTCCATCTCGTCAGTTGCATTAATTTTATGCCTTTCTGCTCACTATCAAGCGCAAGCTGTTCTTCATTTGTATAGCGCAGTTGTGTTCTATGTTCTGTGCATTCAAACATACTGCTCAGCTGCATCAGTAGGAAAAAACCCGGTGTTCTGTTGCGTATCGATTTATGTGATTTAGGTCTGTCAACCTCGTTTGCAGTAAGGATTTTACTTTGCATATACGAATCAACGCGTTCTGACTTTATGGAGCCAGAATGTCGATACAAAAAGTGAAGTGTCTGATAAACTCCTGGGTTGCTACATTTCGGTCTGATGTAAGAAAGAACTTATTCCAATTTAAGAGTCTTAGTAAAAAGAAGAAGGTACACCAATCGATCTATTTGATGGGTCGGTACAATAGAATTGTCGGGTTGATAACTGCATTGGAAGCAAACTGACACTTGCCGATATTATGGTCACTTCCTGGAAATTGTTTCAGAACGGATATCTCTACAGACGAGATATCTGTGGTGAATAGGAAATCCCAAATATGTTTCTGTCTGGTGGGCGCTAAGATATGTTGGTTCCATCCATTCAGTTGAATGCATAAAAGAAAATCAGCTTGCTTTGCAGGAGCTGTGAAAGAGGTCCAGGAGATATTTGGCACGTAAAAGTTACTATCTATTAGTTTGTGTTCACAAGGTATGTTTGATACAAGACTTATCACCTCTACAAGGTCGGTCAAGTCACTACTAGTAGCATTAGGTGGTCGGTAAATATATTCAATAAGTAGTTCGCGAGGACCTATAGAGACCATTAACCACAACGAACCTTCGATTTTATTAAGACTAGGTTCGTCAAGGATAACTGCGGAAAATTGCTCTTTTATGTAAATGATACATCCACCGCTTCGTCCTGTAAGACGATCCCTACGAGATATTTTATATCTCATGAGACTTAGTTGTGTGTCTGTATTATCAGGGGAGCACCACGTCTCAGTAACGAGAATGATATGGGGATTAGACAAAAAGACAAAAGATCTAAAGATGTGCATCTCACTTATTAATGATCTTACGTTGACGAGTAATAAGTTAATGAAAATCCTTCTGTCAAGCAATACATTTAAGCTGCTAAAGAACTGCATGACAGATGGGGCAGAGGGTTGTGAAATATCACATGAAGAGGTCCGGTCTAGAGGATGTACCAATCTTTCACTCGTATTCGAGTGGATATCGCAAAGGTTTGACTCCACGGGAGAAAGTGCTGGAAGAGTGTCATTATGGTAGGATGACTGTGTGGGACATGGGGAGGGGGGCCAGGTGGTGGTGGATGAAATACCGGACGGTGCACTAAAAATGGACTGGGTTGGAGGATATTTGTGCCAGTTATATAATTAGGTGGTGATGTACTTGACAGAGTATATACTTTGGGAATTTGGTTACTAGTAGCATTCATGCTTTGGATAGAATGATAGTGCATTGTGAAGTTATTGGATAATGCATGGAAGATGGAGAACCCACTATAGTTTTGGATCGGCTTGAAGGCAGCAGAGGGCCAATTGTTCATTTTCATCTGCGAAGCATTGTTTCTTGAAATGTGGTTCTTAGAACCAAATACGTAGCGTTTAGGAAATAACTCCGACTAACCTTTATGTTGCAAGTCTAGAACATTGTTTTCTAGTAGGTACCGTACAGGCTTCAATGCTGGTTTGGAGATCTGTTCAGGCGTTTTGGGTCTGCGGTTGGCATGTACAATCGCTCCAGATAATGGAGGGAAGTGCCTACAGTAAGAAGGGGATGGATTTGCTTGTCCAACCTCGTCCTTGTTCTAGAACTTTTGGATATTGCCCCTAACACTGTGAGGAACTTTGGGCACCTTTGGTCCAAGACTGATTCCAGACAGTGTCTCGGTTTGTGGAGGGAATCGTCTATGAATTGGAGAGGTATTTTTGGCACTAACCGTGGGTTTTACTGGAGATACTTGACCGCGCCTAACGTCAACAGAGCTGAGCGTGATTCGTTCTTCAGTATCCTCCTGGACGGACATGGTAACGGTGTTGTCAGTTACGACTTGCTGAACTACGGAAATCGTGGAACAGTCTAGATCAACGGCCAAGTCAATGAGGTTGTCGACTCTATTGCTCGAGTTCTTTTTTACTTCTTTTTAACTCCAGCTGAAGCGGGTGCACTTCGGGACTTCCCGGACGTCGCCCCAGTATAAATAAGGCTTTAACAGCTACACTTATTGCGAATTCTTCCACATCCATAGTGAACACGCACCCCAATGCCGACCGGAGTTTAACGGAGCCATAACTTGGTCGTCCGTGTGGCTTAATTTGCCCGATTCACCAGCGATAACCACAATAACACAGGTCTCTCTCGGCGTTAATTTGTGTACTGACGCCGTTTGCGGTGTTTCGGTTGAAGCTACCTCCATGAAGTTGGCGTGGCTGAGAACGAGCGGAAGGCAGTGATCAGAGTGTGGAAATATCTGTTGGTTCATCTTCCCCGTCACAAGTAATATGTCGTTTGGCTGAAGGCTGGTCGCGTCCTTCTGTAGAGGACTAGAACGCTTCTATCTAGAACCGTGCCTGTTCTCCACAATAATTAAACCAGAAAGCCAATTAGTGGACAACGACGTGTATTGCAAGTAGACCGGTAAAGCAAGCTGTAAACAGAGCACAACAGAAGCAAAGCGCGACAAACAAGTAGGTAGCGACCGGAAATTGCGAATGTCAATTGTGACCTTGGGAGGTCGAACAAACTAGAAAATGCAAACATGCGATCAAACAATATCAACAATGTCAACGGTCAAAATAATAGCGAGACAATTTGAATACGTGGCAAACCAAGAGTGTCTCTTCAGAGGTCCCCCCCTAGAAGGCTTCAATCTTGAAAGCCTTCGACAAAATAGAAAAGAAACAGAGCTGGAGACACCAAAGTTACCGTGGGTTGGGGGGGGCAGGCGTATTGAAGAACAGCTACGTATGCCACGTTGAAGAAGGTTTTCAACGGTGAAGAGGGTTCGGTCTGCTTGCAATGTCCGGAATTGTCCATGCGTCCCTAGGGTGGTGCTGTCGGAGCGGGCTACCCAACCCACCAAAACTCGAGGAGAAAAAGATGGGAGGTAGGCTTTCCCCACTGCTGCAACGACAGACGGGAGTGTGCTCTCCCCCCACCGTGCCCTGCGCGTTACCTGCAATGTAGAGAAACAATAAGTATCTGGCGAGCAAAAATATATACAGGCTCACCATGAAACCTTCTAGTGTTGGTTGACCTTCACGTATGGCTGTAAAAAATATTCTTTTTTGTCGTTTTTGTGTTTTGCAGTTTTTTTGTTTGTTTGTTTGTGAAATGGGAAGGTTAATGGGGGTAAAAAATTACGTGTAATAGACAATATCTACATAACGTTGCGGAAAATGTACGCGACGTCCTGATCGCGTGTGGCGCGGGGCAGGTGGTGTGGTGTCGTCCGGCGGAGGGGACGATGTAGGGACAGGTTCTTCCACAGATGGCTGAGGGGAGGGGAGGGCAATGTCGTCGTCTACATAGGCGACTTTCACAGTGTCATGGCGACCATGACGGTCGATCGTGAAGTGCATTGGCGTTCGTCTAAGCACTTTGAAGGGGCCCGAGTAAGGAGGGTGAAGCGGCTTGCGTAATTCGTCACAGCGGACGAGTACATGTGAA
>JTDE01005951.1:0-32177 GCA_014338405.1 Paragonimus skrjabini miyazakii
TATATATATATATATATATATATATATATATATATATACCAAAATATATATATATATATATAACGTATTTAATAGGGGCACATACTGAATAGTGAACGATTTATTGTGACGTTTCAAATCCACACTAGAATCCGTTATCAAACGAATAAATGTGTTAGAATGAGATTGTTCTGCCGCTCACCGTGTTCGCCTGTCAGTCTGTCTTCGCTTGTTTTTCGTTTCTGTGTCAACGGTGCTGACGTAGCGGCTGTCTATCCTTACGTGTCGATTGAACGAATTCCGCGAATAGAGAGCCTCCAGTACAAGCAGTTCCCCTTGCATCTTTGTCCATGCGACCACTTTCGCTTGATCTATGTTGACCTCGTGGCCTGTGTCCGCGCGTGATGCACAGTTGTGATCTAGGGTTCGCTCATCGCACCTCTAGTTTGTGTTCGTGCACGCGTATGCGAAACTGTTTGCCTGTCTGTCCCACATACTGTTGGTCACACCCCAGACATGGGATGGCGTAGACTACGCCAGACTGTTCGTGTCGTTCTACACGATCCTTAGCGTTCTCCAAAACTGAACGGAGTGTTGAGTTTGGCTTGTGTAATATTTGGATGCCCAGTGTCTGGAGCATATATAAATATATATTGACCCTTGACTGACAGTTGCGGCCAATCGGTGTACCTTATCCCGTGAACGCAAACAAAGTAACGTTTGTTTCTTGTAACTGTCCATACTGTTTATGTCAATAATACCACGTTTCCAGCGACTTGATTATGTTCTGGTATTTGATGTCGTTGGTTCTACGTGCGTCACTCAACGTTCCTCAGAAGATCGTACATACATACAGGTATCAAACGTGGTCCTACAATTACAATCCTGAACAAGCGAGATAAATGGACACTTGAGACTATGTGTACAAGCACACAACATTGCAGCGGGAATTCTTGCTAAAGTGACCAGTTAACTTGGGCGTTGGAATATGTGACGTGTTACTGTGGTTCATATAAGGGAATATGGCACAATGTGATAGGAAAAGGGCCATAAATAATCTAATCGTTTTGCAGTAAAATTTGGAATTTATGGCAACCAAATAAATGTAATGTACCAAAAAGTGGCGAATAAGTACGTACGTAGCAAACTGAATCCCGCAAACTTCAGAAATAAACGTATACTACTGTGATCGTATAAGGAAGCTAAAGGCTAAATGTGAATTCAAAAGTCACACTCCCTCACTGACAATTCCGCTAAGCTTGAGAAGTGTTCAAAACAAAAATGGAGTATTGAACGCACCTTTAAACTTAGAAGAAATTACTACTCTGCGTCGTGATGTCCACCAAGATGTACGCATAAGAATGGGTAGCCAACCATAATGTAACCTGCGTACTTGTACATTTCGGACGATTTGAAATCGAGAAAACTTGGGCTGCATCTGAAGCTTCAAAAATATTTGCTCGATCTACGGCCTCCTCTGACAATCGTTGGGGGTTTAGTGGGACTGTGGATATGTCAGTGACTAGTACTAGTTAAAACGACGATCCATAAGAGTGACCTCTCCGCATAAGGTAAAATAACATGGAAAGTATATATTTTAATGGCCAAAATTCATCGGAAGCATGCAATTGTTTTCGTGGTTGTCACTAATCAGGTATGTGTAACTGGGGAACTCCCACCATACACCCCACTATAAGAAAGTCAGATGCTAAACTCTGTTAATATCGCTGCCTGTGTTAGACTGAGTCTCAACACAGTTTCAGTCAGTGACCTTAGCATCAGTACAGATCTATGGACTTTAGTGAGTCTGAGGTCAACGGTACAAATGACTTGCAAATGAGGTAGTATCGTCAGATCTTTTGCATTTTGATTTGTTCTATAGCATTACTCCAAAATGTGGTGGGCCATATTTGCTCACTATAAAAAAAAACGAGTAACGTTCAGATATGACGGCTGTTTTTGCTAATTTCATTTCATTTTATGTAGTACGTACAGGTAGACGGCTTCCACAGTTGCACAATTTTCCATATAGACCGGATGGCATTTTAGGCGCTATCAACATGTCTAAACCTCGGTTGCTCGGTTCTTGACTAACCAGCGTTATCTACACACCCTAGTAGCACACTGGAACACTCAGCCGTTCCCTGAGTGATCTTTGAGCGTTCCAGCTGGAACACTCACCAAAAACCATTATTAGACATTTCATCGCACTCTTTGTACTGATATTGGCTTTAATGAATTCGCATGCCATCGGAGAATTAATCGTAACGCGTTTTTGGTACAAAAAAGTTTTGTTTAAACGCACCAGAACGCATAATTTCACTGCGCGCCACTGCTTGCTTTCCTCGCAGAAGCTAGCTAACCCTGACCTGTCAGCCTTTCCTGAACTGAGTGTGATAATCCGATTTCACATATTGTTCGCCTAAAAGATGCACGGCACCAATTTTATTCACTGGCATAAGTGACAGCACTCCAAAATCTACTGCATTTTACAAATGAGTCGTCGTTCTCTCAATGAATTGCACGTATTCATTCTAACTGTACTCTCGAATGTCACATGAAAAACCTGTACTTGTTACATGTGCCGGAACTCAACGCTGAGTGATGAACACTCATTCGGTCCACTCACCGGTTGACTAGCTCGTCTGTGTGTACTGATGTGGCTCGCACACTTGGCTTGCAGGCACAGTCGTGTTCTGATCAAGCGACAGCGATGGGGGAAGAAGTGTCTACCACATTGTTAGAAGTTTAAGGATCTAGTCTGTTACAACTTGATAATCATCAGGTTATATAGCATTTGATTATATTCAACTAAGTCTTTTGACTGGCCCACTTTCAATAGAAGCTCGAGACGCGTGTTTCGCTTTTATCAGATCTGATCAATACTGCATGTTCTCGTCCGTACTGGAATAAATGCTCGGGCTCATGTGTTTGTGAGATAAGCGTGTTAACCACTGTGCTGGTAACCTCACAATCACAACCTCGTGGAGATAGTGCTCAGTCCGCCCGATCGTCTCAAAAAGCTGACCATAATTAACTCGATAATCCTGCGATCGAAACTTTCTGGTTAGAATGAAATGTAAGCCACTGAAAGCGCTCATCTATCTTTCGACTAAGCGTAACTAGTTTTCTGTAAGCAGCATGAGCTGCTTAGCTTCGCAGTTGCGAAATTAGTTTTGCATACAGAAGTTGGGGGGAGTGCGTTGAGTGATATGATGTTAGCTAGTGGGTAGTTCTGGTACAAACATGTGGCTTTATGAATGTAAATGGACGGTAAACGCGCAAATCATAAAGTACGACAAGAACTGTTATCATGCCGTTATCTAGATCTGAATTTATAGGTAAGTCTATCTCGTTCTTCGGTAATAAATGCCGGTATAATCACAAGTAAAACTTAATGGCACAGTAAAACCCATGACCATAAAAACGTGATATGAACTTGTCCAAACCTTTAGGCATCATTATAATCGTCATCAACTGAAATGCACATATACCATAAAAATAGAATGAATGGCAGAGAAGGAACTGAGAACATAAAAACGTCACGTCCAGACTTAAATAAACATTTTCGACGTGATTATGGTTTTCGAAAAAGTGACTGAGTTGCAAGCGAGGTTGCAACGTGTACGGGACAACTTCTTTCCGAGTTGTTATACTCTCTTTCACTAATTACGGTTATTACGCAGATAACTGAATAATGAAACGGCAACGTAAACACTACCGTATCTGATTAGAAGTTGTTTTTGGAAGGCGCATAGCTACTAATCATGTGAGCCATGATGAAGTAACCTCAGGAAACACTTCGTTCAGATTTTGCTCACTAAGCAATTTTTTCCATCCCAATTTACATGTCTAATGAAAGCTGTCTCCTCCAAAACACGTTTTGATGATTATTTCATTTGTACACAATTTCCAAGAAAATTACGAAATATTTTGTCCTTCAGCGGAAGTCATTAAATGAACTAAGCCATCAGTCTTGAACTGTCTTCTGTGAGATCGCACTTGAAGTAAGACTGCGAGATTTTTCAGTTTAATCATGGAAGAACGTCTATTTCAAGTAGTAGACATTAAAGTTTACGGACAATTATGTTCATTATTACAAAACCTGACAAAACAAGAGAGTTTCTTGTTGATTTAAAGGTTCATATTCGGTTTACTGATGAGAACAATGTACTTTATTGGGCTTGGTTAAAAAAGGTCCGTAAACTGTGTTAGTTTGTCTTCCTCATAGATATGCTCCGTAGATAGTCACTTGCACTCGGTAAACACAAGTAATTACCCATTTCTTAGTAAAAAAATACAACACTTATGACATACAGTCAGTACTACCTGCAAATATTTTTCAAATGAAACTAATCGAAGCATTACACTGCTAGATAACGTGGTCAATAATCTCCAGAGTGGCCATCAGAAACAGGGTATAGCAAACAAAGTCGTTTTTGGTTATTCATCACCAGGCCAACTACCTAACATTTATGTGGCATAACCTCGTCAAAGCAGGGCGAACAAAACGAGAACTAAGTTCAAATGCGGTCAACCACGTCATGGGTAGACATGAAACTAACGACTTCATATAACTACGTAATAATTATGACGCAACTGGAGCATTAGCAGTTTGATCGGTCACTGAGTGGATGGAGGGTTATGACAATCTCAAGGTCCGAACAAAAAATAATTTTGTGTGCACAAGGGTGGATTAATCAATCGAATACCGATCGCCTTAGTTATGACCAAAATTGAGCATCTCACGGTTTTCGACTGACTGCCCTCGACTCGGTAACTTGAACGAAAAGAAAACTACGGATTGACGGTATTGTACAAATCGACAAGATGTGTCACAATCCCACTGGTGACTCCGCTATTGATGATGGTCACGTATACGTTCAGATAAGTGCCTGATCGTTTGACCCACGTAACTAGTTCCAAAGGAATAAGTAAATGAGTGTACACAAAAAGGCCACCTAATTAGGTAATTTGTCTCTTAACTGTAGACAGCAAGCTAGAGTAGAGGTGAAACAAACACGCAGTTTGGCAGCACAGAAGGTTCCAATAACAACAGTGTCAAGTCTCCTAAATAAACGTGGTCAAATATGAATACCGTCTGGATCAGCTAATGCTCGAAGTGCATGCTAACTAAGAAAAAGCACGTTCATCGAACTGTGGAAAAGTAACTAGAAAAGAGGCAAGCCGCACTACTAGACCAAATGAAACCAATGAGGCCAGTGTCTGAATTTCCAGCTAATCCAGAATGACCAGTTCATACTGTCTCATTGAATCTAGATAGAAAATTGACTGAACTATTGTCAGCGGGTTCTAGATTTTGCTGTACCTAAAGTAAAATCAGGCAGTTGGATGTGGGAGCGACCGAAGTCTACACTTGCTTTATGAATAATTTAGAGTTCCTCAAGCGGGTATACTTCTTCGACCTATTCTAAACATGTGTAACTCACCATACCACTTGGTGACCAAAGGATTATCGCCCTTCCTTAAACCGGTCAGAGAGAAATTGCTGAATTCGTTGTTTAATTCGTTAATACAATCAAGAGATTAAAGCTAACCGGACAATGTGCCCTCTTGAGTGTATCATCCTCGTTTACAAATGTCCCAGTAAGATAGAACATTACTTTTACGAGTACATTGTGGCCAACAACCTAGATATCCGTACAACCTCGACAGAACTGAAATCGTTATTGTACTTTGCACTCACAACATACACTTTAAATGCAACAAGAAGTCATATCACAGAATGGATGATGTGGCAATAAAATCCCCACTGGAATCGCTGTTCGCAAACAACTTAATGGAGACGCTTGAAAATGACCGGCTAGAAAAAGCCATTCGTGGAGATAGTGTTTATAAGTTAGTTGTGGACAATATCCTACGTGTGGTTAAGGAACATGGTGATCCAACGGATATATTGGCCATTTTCATTTCGGCTCACGTGAACGCAACATTTACATCCGTGTCGCCTGCAATCCGCCTGCTGTGGGCTTTTGGACACATCTCATCGCAGCGCCGAGTGCTGAAATACTCGCGTCTCCGATCGGGTAATCCATCACACTCGCACCTCCTTTAAGAAATTTGCCGCGATTGTACCAAGCGGCCAGGTGCACACCATTGATCCATCGCCCATGAGGACCTTGGTTAATTTGGAAGCTCGTATCCCTGCGGTTCCTTGTGGTAAATGGTCCGTTCCACCGCCTTTTAAGTTTTCCTGCGCCGGGGCCGGATGTTTCTGATCGACCGTAGTCTCTTACTTCCACTTGGCCTCCGATCCTGAACGGGTGCCACTTATGTGTGTTGTGCCTCAAGTCATGTCTTCGTTTATTTCGGTGGTATGTTTCTGTTGTCCATTCAAGCGCATGATGTTCAAGGCGTCGTCGCTCTTACGGTGATAATTATTCTCCTCTGTCTTTGGACACACAGACATCCAAGAGAATCCTTGGCTCCCTCCCGCATGTCAGCTCGAATGGTGAACTCTCAATTGTTACACGCTTTGTCGTGTGGTATACAAACAGTACGTCTGGTAATCCTAATGCTGAGTTATTGCCCCTACTATTCAGCCATTCCTTCACTGTACGACTGAATCGCTCCTTCGAACGGTTCGTCTGTGGATGGTATGGAGATGTTCCCAGGCACTGGAACCCCAGTTCTCCAACATCTGAATTTGTCGCCCCTCAAAATACTGACCATGGTCCGTGATGACTCTGTGCAGTACGCTGAAGCAAACCAGGAGGCTGTTCACGAAGGCATGTACAGCCGTTTTGCTAGTTTGATCTGTCGTGACCTGTCGTTCGACCACATTGTCCATTATGCGTCGAATTATGATGTTTTCAGCATGTATTGGATAAAATGGTAAGCTGTAGGATTTCCAGCCCAAATAGGATAAAGAACAGAGGAAATGGCACGGAACTCTGTGGCATACTGTTCAATGCACAATACTGAGTCGCAAATGTCACGTTCATCTTAGCGTTAAGGTTGCGATATTGAAAGAGTTCCCGAAACCAACGGGAATTGAGAATTTACAAATCCCTTTCGGAACCCATGTTGACTGTAAGACAAAACTGTGAGTAAAACGAAAGGTTAACGAAAATGGTGGTTAATCCAGCTCTTCCTGATCCCTGAGGTAATCGACAATAATGCGATCGACCTGTTGTTAAAGGCACTAAGCATAACACATCGACCAGAGGGCTGGATGGTTGGTTAACGTGCATAATGCGCCATACGGCTTCAGATGCGTTCAGAAGAACCGAGTTATGTACAGCCGACATCTTCCGCCGGTTGTCAGTACATATATGCACACAACTGCCTTTTAAACAGTGACGATCTTGGCGGTACACATGGAATTTAAAGTCGGCAGTATAAAAGGATCCAATCACACAAAACAGGTGACCTTAACGCAAGAGTATTCTATTTGAAGGTACGCAGAGGCATCATATTCGAAGGAACGTAACATGGATGAAAATATTTTCAAGAAAGCAGGAAGTTTCATAGAGATTGTAAACGACCATCTTCTAGAGATTTTACGTATTCATTCACATCAAGATACCTTACATGGATGTGGTTGGGGTAATTTTGGTGGTACTAGGTGCACTCAGGTGAACCCAGTACGCGTTGTAAGCTTACCTCCGCCATTGCCCATGTCTAGGACTTTACCCGATCACAACAGTGTAGTGTTCGGTGTGCTGTTGTCGTCGTCGTCAGGGTGATGCAGATAATAGTGCGAGTGTCTGCAATATCCCACGATGTCCAGTTGCGGAAAGGCACCTGCACACCACCGTGTAACCCGAAATCTAGGCACTGGCCAGATTAGCTTCGATCGCACGGAGATTGACGCGAGGCCGTGCAGAAGACGGGGCTTGTGGTTACTGCGTCCAAAACCCGTGGGCCCAGCCGGGATTTGAACCCGGGACCACTCGCACCCTAAGCGAGTATCATACCCCTAGACCACTGGGCCTACACCCGTGTACCTGGTTGGCCGTATCGATTTTCCCAAATGACAGTGTCTCGCATGATCCAAGCTGAAGGGCGTCTGCATACAGTTGTCGCCACATTCGGCATTCGCTTCATCACTCGTGCATTCACTCACACACTCCTCGTGTATCGTTGAGTCAAACGAATAGGATGTGTGTTTATGTGATTTGAGGCGTTTCTCGTCCAACCTACTATTGCCCGATATCCAGTCTGTAGACTGAGAAATCAAGGAAGAGATAGGCTGCGCTGACAAGATCTAGACCAAGTGGACAAGTGGTGATCTAATTTGGAGGTGGATACCAGTATTGTTCTGATTAGGTGAACAGCGCAAGAGGAATTTATGTCGCAACCAAGGGAAAGAGGCAAAATAAGCAGATCATTTACACATTGATATCTGAAAGGAGATCGTGCTGCACACCAGATGCCCGAGAGTGGTTGCTGTAAACGAAGGAAATGAATGAATGATCGATCCGTCCGAGCCGCGTCTAGAACACTTCGGTTTGTAAGCTGTCCTCAAAATTCAGCCAATTGTGAGCATCTACTGCGTGATCGTATGGAACACAGCTACACGTTTGAACAGATTGCCCTTCAAAAGGTCATTGTTGTATACACGTCAAGGCTGCCTGTGTGCACCAAACTCGTGCTGAGACTCAAGTTGCGTTCTCATTGGTCGCGCCTTCAATGAACAACGGCTCATTTGTGCACGCACATAAGAATGACGATAACGCTTGTAAATGGGACAATATAGTATGTACTTCTACTGACTCACGTCTTCTCTCTACCGCTGTTAGTTATAACCTGTCTAGCTTGATGTAGATTGCACCCGAATTGGAATACAACAGTAATGGAACTAAGCTAAGGGGCCGAGGCATTCTAGGACTAAGCAATATCTGGCAACCAGATCCCTAGTCCCATTGAGAATCACGGTCTGCTGGGCAAAACGTGAGCTAGCACGTGCTAGCCAACACTCAGGATATCACATTCAAGCCTAAGTGAAAAGCATGCATTTAGAGTGGTCAATCGCTCCTGCACTCAATGACATGCATTCGACAAATCCAATTCATTTTGCTGACTCACACAGTCGGTCTAATGGGACCAGTTTGCAAGTTCGGATAATGGTTAGAACTGGCGTCCGAAGTGACTGAAATGTATGCGCTACCAGTGACGAAAAGTGCAATAACAATGCTCTCTCGTCTTGAATGTGGATTAGCCAGCTACTCAAATTATCCAGCAGAACAAGCGTTCCAACTGGAGAAACCAAAACCGACTTCACAATATAGCCATCAGTCAACGTGGAATCAGGTTATTAGCACAGTCGAGTATAGATGAAGTTGAGAACGTGTCAAACAAAACCAAGCAACACGGTTTTAGTTAGTAGGCGGTAATGTTTACAAATAGAAAGTGAACATGAACACATTCTGTGCGTGCCGGCCTCATATAGAATTCGTCCAAATTGTTCACTGAACGCAGCAAAAGACATAATCAGATGAGGTCAGATCCAGGGTCAATCTGTAACACACAAATCGAACATACTACAACGAATTGAATATTTTGTAGCACAAAGTGGTTCAACAAAGCCAAATCCTTATTGTCCAAGTCGTACATTCCTGTACCATGAGCTCGCTCGCATTGTAATTATCTTTACGGTGCACAGTCGTACTTCGCTCATTTCTTATCTCGTCTTTAACACCTGCAAATATTGTGTTTTAATACTGGGTTGTTGGTGATATTGTCTACGATGTTTGCAATAAACTGAGGTTAGGCTGGTATGAGGGTAAATACCTTTGGCTAAGTTTAGCCTAGTAGCTCAAGCAAGTTTTAACGCATCTTTGACTAAACGGACACCAGGGATAGGGAAACGGTTTGATCACGAAGGAGCCAATGAATGATCGCGCCAAAACCCTTGTGTCAACACTTGTATCAGAGAATTTGTGCTCTCTGGGAGACAATCCGTGACCATTTCCAGCACGCGGTCAAGATTACCATTATTCAATTGTCAAACAGACCTCAAATTTCACGCCTCTACATAGTGTTGAAATTATCGGGAGGCTGACGTCCACGTAGAAATTGCCATCCGTTGAATGATGCCTCGGTATCCTATAAGGTGAGGCTGCTTTACAAACTTATTTGCTGCTAGTTATGCTTATTATTTATGGTGTAAGTTACTCACATACTGGTTTCCTTTGGAATAACTAAATAATATCTCACAGTATATTTTTTGAGTTTTTCACATTCAGCTTGGCCGACCAGCTGCATCACTCAGTTAAACCTAACTTGAACGATATGCATTTGTCATATAATTCCCACGTTTGAAATATTCACCACTGATCTACCAGGTCTGGATCTTTCGACTGTGTATTCTGTTTGTCATTAACCAATCAGTATTTTGATAAGTGAAAAGTTTTGTTTTGGTCCAGGTCCGACAAATTCAAACACAGACATTGTCTGGTATCCTATAAAGCCTTAATAAACGCTTCAGTTCACATTGCTTCGAGATATTTGACCACTCAATTAATGACCTCAGTTGGCCTATCGGTTACGTGTCAAGCTAATAATAAATTTGAACCCGCTCCTACAGGTTCAACAACATAAATAGGTGACCCCAGATGCAACCTTATTTGTAGATTTGAGCGCGATTTTGATCGTTAACTTACAACCATACAGATACCTACTTATTCTGTCTTGATGACCTTTGATTTATAAAGGATGACGCAAACCAGGATACATCTTTACGCGACGAATTCCTGGTTTTTAACCAGTAATCATGTAGGCGGTCCACAACACTACACCCTTATACTTTGTCTCACTACTATAACTGCTTTCAGCGGACAACGACGGCAGTGACTTGGTAATCAGCTTCCAAGACGAACTTCGGGGACTTGGAGATTTTTGTATGTTAGGAGTCTACGGCACCCACATTTATTAGGGAAGTGGCCACCGCTTCTACAAAACCCCATGTAAAACACACTGTCTCATGGCTTGATACGTTTGCCACTAATGAGTCACCAGGTAGGTACAGCAGTCTTCAGACCGCTACTGGGGCATAGTGGCCATTGACTGCCAGTTTTTGATGTCATCTATTACTGTCTTTAAAGAGCTATCATAAAAACGTATTTAAAGCTTCTACTACGCAGCCCATGATGTGTTACGAGATCAGTCGGCATCGAATCTGATTCAGTGAACATAGACTACCTACTCTTTAAAATTGCCAAAACAAAGGAGCTTTGTACGACCAATCAAAATGCTATTTGTCGTCCGGGCTTTCAAAGTAAACCGCCACACACCTTGATGGTATCACAATAAGCCAATCAGCTGAAGATTGTTGCAAAACACTAAGAAGACGAATTTGAAAAGACTCGATGTCGTCAGATTTTCGGTGGACTAAAGTCGGGCAACAAACTTCCTATACCACTTTTCATGGTTGTGTAACAACTTTCTAGCAGCTCCCATTTGGATGAACCCTGAGAACTCTGACCTAGGAGATTACCAGACGCTGCACCAGCTCTGAACCCAAGGCCTGATCTCGAGGTCAGGAAGACCAGATGTTTAAATCGCCTACTTGAATCGTGTGTACGCAATATGCTGAGCGTGTCACCAAACAGAATGTCGCTGCGCTATTATCAAGGATGTGACCACGTTTCTGACGCAAAAAGTAGTCAATTTTCGTCTTTCCGTAGTTTCACATACCTTGTAATGGATGTCTAGTAATAAACTTCTCATATCAAACGTCTTTTGAGGCCACACTGTAATTAATTCTTTGAAAACTCAGTATGAAGCAGCACTCGAGGCATACTACTTCTGTCTTACAAAAGAAACCTCATGATCTCACGTTAGAGGTAACGCTGAAGACACTGACGAATATCCTCGGGGAGTAGTCAACGTTGCTTAAAAGGCATTGCCAATGCTTCGTAAGAATTTTATCACTTACAGGAGTCAGACGAGTCAGGACTGGAGAAAGTTCAAGCTGATAGCAATGACAGCGGCTCAGTTAAATGACCTAATATTTTTCGGTGATCGATAAACAACTCCGGACGCTGATAGTAGAACCCGAGTTCTCAACGGGATTGAACAAAATCCTAACATGACAATATTAACTGTGACTGCTGGGTGTTAACGTTAGACCAATCTGAAACATGACACATGAATGACTGGACAATCGGGATTAATTGCAGTCCATGCTGTTTCGTGAAGACCGCCCAATCGAACAGTCGAGAAACTTGATGCGATACCGCTGTTGAAATCCTGAGGTGCATGTTGACAGTGTGAGGCTCGGCAATATATGCGATTCTCTCCATTCAAGCAGTAAAAATGTCAAAAATCTAACCGACTTGAGCACAAGAAGACGTGTTGCTGTCCCACCCAGTCACTCGAACATTCGCCTTCGCTTTGAGCAACCACCGAACGAAACCGGAGAAACAAGATGTAGTGCCAAATTCAGTTTTGGATATCTTTAAACCCATTCTTATTACCCGCTGCAAGTACTTGACGGTGAAGATTAACGGCGGTCTTATACGCCAATGGATCAACACCGTTTCTGATATAACAATAGTTTTGCAACAAACATGCAAGAACGTTGATTGTTCGGTTGACAAGGAAGCGGAATATTCAGCCCCGAACCCATTTCAATGGTGAGTTGAACTTTGTTGTTTATGTAATTGATACGGTCCACCTTACCGATCATCCGGAATCGATTCATTCTGCTACCTGACTTGACCGAACAGCTGAATCTTTTGAACATGCCATTCAGCAAACAGTGTAACAGTGTAATGGTTTCAGCTCCGACAGCAGGTCGGAAAACAGATCATGTTCTTCAGAACACAGTAAGTTTGGCAGGTAAATGAGTCTATGTGTGACATTTCTAAACTCTCTGCATAGCTTAATAACTTGGTGGATAGGACGCTTGCCATGTTTGGGCATACCGTTTCTGTTGCTGGTTCGAACAGGATCGAAGCCCGGATTTTTCACAATTGGGTCCCCTCGAAGTTGCCAACTCTGCTGTCATACTCATAAGTAATGTGTGGTTACTCCTAAGCAAGTCGACATTTATATTGTGCGTATCAATTATTCCAATATACGTTGGTCCGTTTCACGCAGTGATTCCTCTGTGAATGGAGGTATGGTATTTATGGAGGCTAAGTTTTTACACCTATTTCCTCATTTCTCCGGTCTAAAAGGAACGTTAATGAACGAATTCTATAATCTAGACTGGCAGCGCGCAGAATTTAATGCACCGGAAAGTTACAGTTTATCGTTAAGATAAATGTGAATGGCACAGAGAAGCTGAAAGCATAGCACATAAGCAATGTGCTACACAGGACCGATTAGATGATTACGTATGCAATCAGGCAGTAATTAATTCATAGCACAACGTCCACATAAGACAACAGAGTTTGAAAATCCAACTTAAAACCCTTTTTTCTGTACATCTATACGAATATGTACCACTGGGTGTGAAAATTTTCCATTCACATCTAACATGAGAGAGAGTCAAGAGTCACAATGAGAGCATCTACATAAAACCACGCACAAAATGCCTGTTTTCTCACACATGCCATTCATTACGGTACGTCCGGCGGTAAGTCTAGGTGATTCCAGAACGGAGCCGTTTCATATATAAAGGTGAGTAAATCTGCGTAATACAGCGAGCAATGAAACTACTGATGTCATCGTCTGTAATTTTTCACGCAACCTGTGCTGTGAGCCGAAAACGCGAATGAAGCACGGATCATTTATTCAGAATGATACAACACATGCGTTATGCGCTTCAGCATGAATACAGTCAGGAATACTCATCTGCCTACGACACTTGTCTCAGAAGGTTACGGTTGACATGGACGCCAATGCTCAGTTCTTTTTTGTATCAAGAACCACTTCATGCCACGTTACACTGCAAGGCTTCTGGTGTTTTTCTCCCGGTTACATCAATGTCAAAATTCATGCTCCTACCTCACTACTGAGTAGTAGTGATGTGAGCATTGTAATGCGACCGCTCGTCTTCACTACACTTGGGACGCCACATGTGGAGGACTGACCGACCTTGAAGGCAATTTAGTGATTAAGTTTCGTACTACTAAGCATGTAAAAGTAGCCAAAACCAGCTGCACTTTTCTAGGAAATCATCGGGCAGGCAAAGAAGCAGATTTTCAGCTTAAAGTTAAATTCACTGAAAGGTTTTTTTTTTACGGTGACCGTCCGTATATGCATCACCTTCGGAGGAACTCAAGGGCAGCCTTCGTTGGGTGAAACTGAATGTCTTATTCGTTTGAAAAAAATCACTCATCTTCGGCTGGTGTAGTCCTTGTTTAGAAAATCTGTATCGAACAAGAATCCGATAATGCAAAACGTATTATGCGCCATGCGGTAATGACTGGACCAATTAGAGGATCTGTAACACGGTGGTAAAATTACCTTCTAGCTTTTCGGTTATCACGAGTAACCTTTTTCAACGAAAATTTTCCAACGATAGATAGAGCATACTCAAAGGTGGTAACTGAGCTCTGAAATCATGTCTCTTCTAAATTGCCAAATCTGTCGAATCACTTATTAGTAAAACGTATTCCTTTCTTTCCCGTCATCGTCACTTCCAAAAGGTATTTACGGGAGTAAGGAGCATATTGGATTCTTTTAGTCTTCTCTTTTCTGTTCAGGATTCTATCATATGGTGTTATCAACATTTAGTTCCTATCAAACTTCAACATGTAGTTTGCACATATCCATTATCTTAAATGTGTAGCTGAAATAAACGGAACGTCGCTCAAAAAATAGTCATACAATTCACGTTTTCTCATGCTCTTCTCCATACTCTCAGTTGAATAGCAAATAAAAGAGGATATACGCAGGATATGCGTAGAAGTGCACACGATGTGTGAGCGGAAACCGGGACTCTGTTCTGGTCCATAAACACGAGCGGGTGCGCGGCAGGGCAACCAGCGAATTCGACAATAAAGATCGTGCTTTATTGAACCACTTTTGTTACAATGTGTTACGATATATTGATATTTCGTTTAATTTCATCAGCCTCAAGCTTAAAACATGTCGGATATATACTACGGGCCCCGTAAATGTTTACCTAAAAGGTTTGTGCTAACAACAAACAAAAATATTTAGCCTTTTACAGATTTCTGCGCTGTCAAATTAGGAAAGCTTTACACACAGAATACAACTAAACCACCATTTTCCATATTTAAATTCCAAGACTACATAAGTACAGAACCAAGAGGTTGTAAAAAAGATTATTGCATTCGTTAACAACAAAAAAATAACAAGATAACGTTATCATTGGTACTGAGGTAGCTGGGCTGAACAAATGAAATTTCAAGCATCATACGCTGCTTATTGTTCGTCGTTTGATATATAACTTGTGATACGTGATCGCTAGCTCTAAATAACATCTATGAAACATTATAGATTGCAGTAAATCATCTGTTGCGTGGCAATCTAACAGCACGGCCAGCATTTTGTCTAAACTTTTGGATCCACAACATCACTCCCTTTTCGTAAACAAATCCCTATTCAGTAATCGTCCACACAAAAACATGCTTCCAGCGCGACTACAAATATCATCAACAATACTTATTCATGTCTGCGGGAGAAATTTCTAACTCGTTCGTACATGTGTGTAACGCTATTTAGAATAGGCGGATGAAACTGAATAATGCCCAAATCTTGTCCCTTTATCGTCTTGCGATGCTTGGTCAAGTTTGCTGTAGATACAGCTTCTGTTGCAATCATGCAACATACTCATAAATGTGAATCAGAAACATCCGAGTAGTCGTCACAGCGGTTGCGAATGACAATCAGTATAGCTATATTCACTCTGATGGACAGTTCCAGATCAGCAGTGATCTTAATAATGATGTAGTTCTCCCCAGTTAAATAGTAAGTATTCTGGGAAATAACGAAAATGTTTTTCACATGGATGGAGTCTGTGACTGTGAACCTTATAGGGATAACTATTGTATCTCAAGCAAAACACAATGCAGTCTGATAACCGTGGGTCAGGACTGCAAAAACTTTAGCGGTTAAAAGAGTGAGCGTGAAGTGAATAAAAAGGAAGTACGTCCCTGCAGCCCCGAGTGAAGCGATAATGGATTATTCCGATTACTATGAGTCTCATCACTATTGTAACCCAACTTAATCGTACTAGTCAATAATCGATAAATACAAATGACGCTTCTCGGGTTGCAAGCCTTGCGTTCTGTCTGCGTTCGGTGTCGCTGGTGCACAGAATTTCAGAGAGTTAGAAACCAACGAAATCAACCGTCTTTTGCAGCAAATTTCCACTTTTATAGCATTTTTGATCTCGTATTCACACCTGGATTTTGTGTAGTGTTTAGATCCACTACACTATCCACTCTGCGAAATCGTACCCAGTTTTACGTTAAATCAATGAGATTATGTTTTATAACGGGTCATGTATCTCTACTGAAACTCCGGGTCTCATAAGTTTATTGTTACATTTTCATCAGTTTAGAAGGAAGACATATTGCGATGGATTATCCAACCGAAGTTGCGAGTATTCCAACACTCGGTGAAATATCTTGACACCGTTGTGAAATACGGTAAAAACTCACAGACAACACTGGCGACCGGACGAGCCATTGCTCAACCAGATCGGACCAGTGGATAAGAAATGGCACGCAAAGAATCCTCGACCGAGAGTGTCGACCACACACACAAATCGCGCAGAAGTGCACACGATGTGTGAGCGGAAACCGGGACTCTGTTCTGGTCCATAAACACGAGCGTGTGCGTGGTAGGGCAACCAGCGAATTCGACAATAAAGATCGTGCTTTATTGAACGACTTTTGTTACAAGGTGTTGTGATATATTAATATTTCGTTTACTCTCATCAGCCTCAAGCTTAAAACATGTCGGATATATACTACAGGCAAATAGAGCTGGACAGGGAATGGACATGCATACATTCACACTAAGTATTATCATCAACACGAAGGCAAAAAGTGGGTTGCTTCAACCACTATTGTGTGCATAAAGCCGGCTGATTAGTTCTGATCATCAATAGCTTCGGGTTCCGACTGCGTAACGATATTTCGAATGTTCTAAGTGGATTAACTTGTTGACGTGTTACCATGACGTGTCTACCAGTTGATGTTGAAAGGGGAGTTCAAACAACGGATTCAACGGTTTGAGACTGTTGTATCATCAATCGCTTCAGCCATTTTGGGACTTGTCCTGCCGCTCTTTGAGATGGCTGTCGATCTGTTCTGCTTATAAAAACCTCAATGCATCTTCAAGTGAACTGGTAAACAACGTGAAAGACAGAATAGTTAGACAAATTGTGTATGCAATTGTGTAGAACTGATTCTTTAATGGTCTGAACCAAACGTAATTGGGCATAAATACGGGATAGGGCAAGCTTAAATTTGTGCCTGATATCGTTTGTCAGATGACCTTCTATTGCTATGGTATCGTATTATTGATTACTAGCCCCTACTGTAAACCACATGTGAATAACTGATAAAATGGCCAAGTATCCGCAGAATGATAGTCTGGTGGATAAGTGTCCAGACTATCACCTTGTGATAACTGTTGTAAAGGCAGCTAAAATTAGGCAAGTGAGATCTTGGTGTCCAGAAGCTGCGATACCAGAACGTTATCCAAGCTAGCCATTCACGTTTAGATCTTGGGAGGACGTAACCTTGAACCAGACCGTCTGGAGGAATACAATCTGGACGACCATCCGAAAATTCAACTACAAAAAACTGTCCGGTCATGATTTCAGGCACGTGGTAGCGACGAATGCTGTTACAAATGCGCGGACCGTCTTAGATTGATGCTCGCAGGACACCGTCACCGAATAGACGGAGAATTAGCTATGTGCAAAAAGACTAACTCGATTATGTGTAAACGTATCTTTGTTTCCATTCATATCAGTCAGGAACAGCCGTCGTCCCGAAAACCACTCGCTGTTCTTTATAAATACTTAGGTCACAGTGGCATTTTTCCCTACCTATTCTTCAGTCTTGTTAATGCTGAAGTTCACGTCTGATTTAATGGTATAAATTCAAATCTTTGTTTATCCTCCTAATCATACGTAATGTGTAATTAATATGTAATTACATACCGAAATTCTTCTTGCCATATATTTTAACTACCATTCACCACAGTTTGGATCTTACTCTTACAGCTTCTCTACTTTTGTGCCCTAGAGACGAAGGTCTCAACTTCACACCAGTCTATAATTTGACTAAACTACAAAAGCCTTCATTCACCCTCCTCCTGGTCCTACTTCTGCAAGTTTACACTGGTGTACGAACGGAACCACGAGTGGTATTGCAATAGTCACGTTAATCTGTACGCACCCTTTGCACCCAGTAATTGTGACAGAATAATCGCGGAGAGATGAATGCTTTAAACTGCGTATGTGAAGGTAAGAACAGAAATAATAACTTAACGTTAAACACTATCCATAATACGCAACGTCATTCGCATCAAATTTGCAGGGCCCAGTGTTGCCAACGTCCATAGAATGTACCAGATTGAAGTTACCCTCAAATTCAAGATTCTTAAACTTATTCACCTCGGTTTGTTTCATGAAACGACCCAATGTTTTTTTCGAATGTGAGCTTTGGGTACTTTACCGCTGGTCTGTGGTTAATTCCGTCTGAATCGACATGATTAAACTTTGAAGAAACTAGATCAATCCTAGCCGACAGCACTCAGAAGTTGAATGCAGTGAAGTCAATGTTGGTTCCAGGCGGTGACTGTGCATATCAAGTTTGTCAAGCAAGATTTACTGTTACTGTTGTCTATTTAGTAAACTTATTATTTACAAGTATTGCAAACCTGATGACCGGATTAGTGACGTTAAACATTGCGATCTATGATGGATATGGACCGTGCCCAGTCAGATGATTCAATAACCCCCATAACCCATCACGTCTGTAGAATCTGTCAGGATTCACGACTACACGAAGTCAATCAGGACAGCTGTAAACCACTTAAGTCAGGGCAGAACTAGACGGAACGTTGAAGGTTTACTCGGATAAAACTGGTTCTGTACATAAACAAGTAATGTTTTGCAAACTATACAAAACACAACCAAGTGAACTCTGAGCACGGAATTTAACCGTCAGTAAATATTAACCATAAACGTGTGGCTAGCATGACAACAAAAACCAACAAGACTTAAATGAGACAATTGAAAGTACAAATCGAGCTGGATCGTGATTGGTACTCACGGATAAACCCAAGGTAAACAAAGGTTGACAGTCAGTTGTTTTTGTGTACACAGGACCGACTGTCGACGGCTTATCAACAATGCTTCACTATACTTGAGAATGTGTGAGTTGTGAGCGTTCATCAAGAAATTAAACGAAAATACGATATCGACGCTATGAATTGTGATCGACGAGTGTCTTGACATGAATGAAGCGGCGATTCATCTTAACTAAATGTCACTCATTAGTGGATGAGTTCGTGCAACTCTCAACCAATTTGGGATGTGCTCCTTAGTCCTGATTCTAAGTATCACAAATTCTCAAGTATATTGGAGCTTTGTTGGTCAGTCGTCAACAGTCGGTTCTGTGCGCACGAAAACAGCTGACTGTCAACCTTTGTTTACCGTGGGTTTAGCAGTGAGCACCAATCACGATCCAGTTCCATTTGCACTTTTAATCGTTTCATTTAAGTCTCGCTGGTTTTTGTTTTCATGCTAGTCACACGTTTACAACTGACGTGGGTGTGCGAAATAGATTCATATCGTAATTTATGTCTTCTGACTATTGTATTTAAATGGTTAAAACGGACTCACTGTTTCAAAATATTAACCAATAATACAGTAGCGTAAATAATCCAATCAAACAGTACAAAATCGATTGGAGTTAACAGTCAGTAACTGTGTCTCCTATCGAGGCGATCGGGCAACCTGATCATCACTCACAAGCGAAAGTGGTTGAGTGTTCTTATATGATAATTCGGTCGTGCCTAGTGTGAAGTGAATGACGTAGTGGTAAACACGGTTGCCTCATGAACAGTGTGGCCGGAGTTCTAGTCCGGGCAGTGGCGAGGATATGCACTAGTGACCAGCTCTAATGAGGGCGCAACTCGAGTCTAGTGCTTCTGCTGTTCGAAAAGGGCCGACTAGATAGTCTATGGGAATGCGACAGCTGCGATCAATTGTGGGTGATGTTCAAATTGAAAAAGAGGAGAGTTCAAGCGAGAATTTGTATTGTCGATGCAGAGTGGGTTACATGAAATAATGTAAGAAATGTTCGGCCAGTATTTAATGTAATCAATACATGGGGATCTATGTTTGGGCCTACAGTACGATAGTGACGTATGGGAGCAGTTGAGAATATTGTTATGTACACCACTGGTTGTGGATGAGTGGCCCGGCAGCAGTGTCGATGCGTGGGGCATGGAGGTTCTGTTGTTCGAGCCTCCAGGCGAACACTTTACCGTAACACTCAATTTCAACAGTGGTGGTCCGAACACAACTTTCACTGATTCTGGCCAGAATCAGCACTGTCGGTGCGTCAGAGTTTGCGTTCACTGCACCAGGGGGTTGTTTGTTGACGTTTATTTAACGAATCGTTTGGATAAATGAGACTTGACTATGTACAACTGACCAATAAAACCCCACTACGGAATACTGAAACATCATTCTGTCGCACTCACTTCAGAAGGCCGTGAAGTAACATACCACTTAAAAATTACCATATTGATCTACAGCCTAACACATTTCACAAATAGAGTGATTGTCATGTGATTCCAACAACTAAATCCTCGGCCGCGTATACCTCTAGACCTCGGATACCGTCAGACATATACAGCAAAATAGATTGTTTGTTGTCCCAAAATGTTGACTGCGCCCATTCGCCTGCAATATGTTCAAGGTCATTCAGGCATAGCCAATCAGAATCCGCTTGTCCTGTGGTCTGTATTGACCGCTGCATTCCGGCCTTATAAGATTCCGGAATTACAGTTGAACAACGGACATGCTGGATTCTGGCCACAGAAGCGTGTGATTCCACAGCTATTACGCTGCCAAACAATGCGCCGCAGGGTTCAAGTTGGCTGCATGCTCACCACATCCATTGCGTTTATTTTGACCGGACTAGTTTTGAATAAATGGAGCTGCGGTGGACTGTTTACCAGTTGCCTGGACTGGGCAAAAGCACCCATCATCTCGGTGATCTCGCTGATTTGTAGTGGACTCGCCTGTCTCGTTTTGGGGTTGGTTATGGAACTGATCAACTGTTGTGCCCCAACTTTGGACTATAATCCGAGTTACACGACAACACGTTTGACTTTATTACTAATCGGCATTGGGCTAATCGTCTCAGGTGTGGTTGTTTTCACAGCGAGCTTCGATCAACAGTGGTCCTATTTGCTCACCGTAACTGGTGTTGTGTTCGCGTTTCAAGTGTGCGTAGTTTCCATATTTAATTCACAATGTGCTCGCCAGCAAAGAGTCATCCGTCAGCGTGCAGAAACGCAGCCTATGTTTATTACTTGACTCAGGGATTTTTTCAAAATTGCCGTTGCTGATTTTATTCGCTGTATATTTTGTGGAGACGATAAACTTTAAAGTCAGTTTGTGCTTCTAATGCAAACCCTGCCTAATCAGGACTACGGAACGAAGGTTTTGTATTATAGGTCATTGCCGACTGATGCATAATGTGCCAGTTATATCTCCGGGGTTATCATAATTGTACCGCGACTCATAGTCCGATGTCAGTTTTTTCACCAACACACGAGTAATGGTTTATTGGTTTCAGAAGATAAGGTGATTTCACTAACCAATATCAGTTTGTTTCTGTCTTTAACTTGCTTACATAGTTTTTCAGTTCTATACAATTCATGCTTGCCCTTCAGTACCGATCTGCGGCGCTACCCAGTAAAAAGTGAGGCATTAGACTACATGTGAGAGTTTATTAGAGTGATATCGGTTATACTAGCAATCCGTCCATGTTTCTTCGTTCACTTTTCACCCAATTTCAGTCTTTCAGTTTGTAGTAATCAGCTTATACCCGGCAGTCCGTTTTTTGAGCAGGTTAAGCTGGTTCTCATAACTTTTGGGCTTTTAACGGTGTTATTTGAGCCATATATCGAAGACAGGTGAGTCAGTCATTTCCTTGTTAGTGTTACTGTTATCGATCAGTAAATGATGTAACATTTGCTGATTGGGGCGGTCAAAGGCCAAACTCGACTGATCTTCGTACAGTGGAGTCATCGAAGCCCGACTATGTACGAGATGTCATTTTTAACGAGCTAATTTGAAAGTCTCCCGGTGCTTGTAGGTTAAACCGACACACTATACTGCATCAACCTTGTATTGTTGTTTCGGTAATCAATGCGAGTGGATGCATTCGTGTAGGACTCCATTGAAGTCTCTAAATCTGTGTGATCGTTAATCTGTTGGTTAGGTGAAACCTGACCGCCTTGTTATAACAGTCAGCAAGTAGTTGTTAGGCCGTCATCCGAACTTGGTCTGCTAGTGGATTGATAATTCTCACATACACTGTTTTGTCTCATTCCATCGGTTCACAGTGCTTAGGCTAACAAGCTCTACAGCCATGCATCCGGTAATCACTTGCCGTGTCCACCGACACAATATTGGTTAAAAGAACTTCATCCGAAAACTAGCGACTTAAAACAGTGAACCCGGGACAAAGCACTGACCAAAACTAATGACTACAAGCTGATCTGTCAAAAAAAGACTAAAAGTCACCACAGAAGATCCTACATCCTACGGAGTGAACAGGGGACATCTTACATGTGAGTGTATGTTCATTACCGCATTTTGAACAGTGGTGTGGTGAAGATAATGGACCTATGATGGGTATACGCTGAACCCTCATCCATCAACGATTTGTAATGATTGTCAGAAGAACAGTCGGACTGGGGCCCCCGCACACATTAAACTAAGATAACGTGAAACAATGATTCCCTTTCAGCCATATGAATATAATAGTCACAAGACACAAATTACGATCTGGATAGATTGCTTGGAATCAGATGCAAGATTGTGGTTGAAAGTACTCAGATTATTTTTTTACAACCGTGTTTAGATTCTCACAATTTTCCCACTGGGTATAGAAAGTTGCTAGAACGTAGCAGATCGTGGATTTCTCGTCCAAACTTAGAGCGTTTGTGTATACCATTTATCGACTAGGCTCAACAAAGGTTGCTTCAGTTGAAAGAGATACACAAGAAAGTGTCGTGTTCGGTGGATGACATACCCCTTGGATCGTAATTCCGATTCACCAATCATTGTAATCTGATTATGAAGCGTACAGAAACTAATACCATTAACAAACTACAGCAAGAGTTGAGAGGTAATCTAGCTGACCAAGAATTCCCAAGACACTTATCTGAACATATTCTCAATTCATCATCCATCGCATTATCACGACCTCAGCTGGAAGCACTCTAAATGAGACTGAATTTTCGAGTGCCTTAAAAGCATACAAATAAAACCCTGATGGATGCAGAGTTTGAACATTTGTATGCCCAGTTAAATGCTTTGGTTCCGACATCAACGGGTATTGACATTTGGCTGAAGGCCCTGGTGGCTGATCTGTCATACAACTTTCAAAGGACTCCAATACAACAAAAGTGTTGTCTAACTGATCAACACCTAGAAGCTCTTCAACAACTGAAGAACGATGAAAATATTATAATTTTGAAGCCAGATAAAGGAACCGATGCTATGGTAATGAACCGCCAAGAATACATGGGCAAGGTGGAATAAATTCTCGCGGACCCTAGCAAATTCAGACTTGCAAACAAACCAAACAGTGCTCTATTAGTAGAGAAACAGATAGTCCGTAAGTTACAGATAATTTTATTGCATGGTTTCATCAATGAACGGCAATATTGCATATTAAAACCTGTAGGTACCAAGACTCTACAACTGTACGGTTTGCCTAAAACCCACAAATCAGGTATTCTTATGCGGTCCATTTCGAGAAACAACGATTCTTCATACCATGGGCTAACAAAATGGCTGGTTGACATTTTAAAACCTCTTCGATGAAAATGATGTATGCATACGTTGAGGGACATTTGAATTTATGCCATATATTGAAAACTTGAATATTGCCAGAGACACGATGTGTTCTGTTGATGTTAAGTCTTTATTTGCAAACGTGCCACCACGCGAGGCGATAAATTTTGTGTGTGACTTCGTTTTATCCAGCTCTATTTATCTTCCAATCTCTGTGGACTGTTTGAAGCGTTTACTTTTTCTATGCAGGGAAAATGTGAGATTTTATTTTTCGGGTAAAGGTTTTCAACAGACAGATGGCGTTGCCATGGGGAACCCACTCGGCTCTGTTTTGGCCGATATGTTCGTCCAGTTGTGGATGAACTAAGACTCTACAAACGATATGTCAATGACCTGTTATTGATTGGACAAGACAAGAAACAAGTAGAAACAACGATTGAAGCTTTTAACTCAGTCCACTCAAATCTCTCAGTCACGGTTGAGTACGAAGGTGAGAACAGTTTGTCCTTCTTGGACATCCTGGTTAGGCGCTGTTCAGACGGTTCTATCTAAAGTTCAGTATACCGTATACCAACATGGAGGAGACAGTATATGAACTTCATGAGTTTTGCTCCCGTTGGATACAAAAGGCCACTACTACGTACACTGTTTTACAGAGCATCAAGATTATGCCCTCAGGACAGATTACAAGCCAAAAAACAGTGTTGTATGAAACGTTTCGTGTTAACCACTTCCCAGAACGTTTCATCCGGAAATGCAGTAAACTTACTCCAGCGAAAAATGCAACTGTGGAATAACCTAGAAAAGCTATTGTAGATTCTATCAGGATTCACGCTATACGCAGTCTATCGGGCGGTTGTAAACCTCTTGATTCAGGGCAGAACAAGACGGAATGTTGAAGGTTTACTCAGATAAAACTGGTTCTGTACATAAATAATCAACGGTTAGCAAATTATACAACTTACTACCACGTGAACTTTGTGCACGGAATTTAACCGTCAGCAAATATCAACAAATAACACGGTAGCGTAAACAGTGCAATGCGGCGCTACCAAACAAACAAAGAGCGAGTTCAAGGGGAAGGTCGCAGTATCGGTACAGAGTTGGTTACGGGTAATAATGTAAGAAATGTTCGGCCAGTAATTAGTGTAATCAATACAAGGGGATATATGTATAGGACCTACAGTACGATAGTTTGACCAATGGGATATAGTTTTGGGGATCATTACAGATTGGCATTGTGCACACGGGTGGTAATGGACGGTTGGTCGGGTGATAGCGTCGCTGCGTGGGGTGTTGAGGTTCCGTGGTTCGATCCCCACGCTGACAGTTTACCATCCAAACGTCAGTTTCAGCTGGAGTGGTCCGATCACAACTTCCGTCGATTTTGGCCAGAATCAACAGCTATCTATATCAAACTTCCATTCATAGGTGACTGTTTGATGAACACCACTGGGAAGATTATCACAACCGCGCTAAAACGGGTGTATAATGCAGCAAGGCTCAACCCTTGGTCAAAAAGCAAATCCCTATGTTTTCTACCAGCCATTGCATTTATCATTTTTCCTGTAGTTGAGGAAACACAAACTTTGGTAGAACAGAAAGAAAGCTTGAAACTGGAATCAAGAAGTACATCCCAGATTGGTTGAGAGTTGCACTGACTAACCCGCCAATGAGTGACACTCAGCGAGGACGAAACGCCGCTTCATTCATTGCTAGGCACTCATCGACCACATGTCAGAGTGTCAATATTGTATTTTCGTTTAAGGTCTTGTTGAACGCTCACAACTCACAAATTCTCAGGTATAGTGAAACATTATTAATCAACCGTCGACAGTCGGTCCTATGTTCACAAAAACAGCTGACTGTCAATCTTTGTTTACCTTGGGTTTACCCATAAGTACTAACCACGATCCAGCCCGGCTTGTCTCATTTAAGTCTTGTTGGTTTTTGCTGTCATGCTAGTCACACGTTTACGACTGACGAGAGTATGAAATGATTTCATATCGTGATTGGTATCTTATGACTATTCTATTTGAAAGAACGTGGCTAGGTTAGCAAACGAAATGTATGTTTCTAACAGTAGACAGAATTACGATAAATATATACATCTAGCCTAGTCAGGGAATAACGACAATAACTAGGACTGGAAAGGGAAGGTGTATGGCAGTGGTGCTCAAAAGCATACCTAACTAAAAATTCGTGAAAAACCTCCGAGTACGGAAAACTACGCTTAAAAAAGTGCGAACGAAACGCTTTTGAAGAACAGAATAATGGATGAGTCCGTTAGGAGAAGGACAAACATTCGTTGTGTATAACTAGTAACACGACTGAAGAAAGTAGTACTGAGTTCATATTTGGTCTCCTATGACAAGTATACATAACAGTGTTCATACAAAACAGGCAGGTGGAAAAGCACGGTTGCAATGAACATCCCTAGAGAAGTCACATGATCGTTGGCCAAATTTTGCTACTCGTTCTTGGTCAAACGAACATAGGTATGGAATTATGGAAGTAGTCGGGAAAAATAGAAGAAACTTCGAAGAACTGCTAACAGGGAGTGATGTTTTTCTACATGTGAAGTGGTCGCTGGCACTTGTTTGGTTGCAAGATTATTACTATGAACGAAGGAGTGTACATCTCTAGCCTCATTGAAGCACATACCACACAGGTTGATTAACCGAATGAACTACCGTTGTGTCCCATGCGTTCTTCGTTCATAGCAGTAGGTAGATTTAGATTACTACAAGATGGTTACCGACAGGCCATGCTACAACACATATGCGTTGCGTTCATGTGTACAATTTTCTGTCAGTTCACGTATAAACTTGTTATCTTTTCAGATTCAGATATTGTGGTTTGATCTACTATTGGTTCTTGTGATAACACAAAGCGACATGTTCAGTCAGGATAAAGACAAGTTGATAAAGAGAACGAGCAACGTAAATTTATAGAGAAGAGTGAACAGTAATGTTGAAGCATCTGTGTCAATGACGATAGCATAACAAAAATATCTGAAAACATTTCCAACCGGTGGTGTAGATAATCACGTTTCTGTCAACCTCGCAGACAGTACCTCCCAACTTTGTTCACCGGAATAGTCAGTGTTTTCACAGTTCACGCTTAAGTCAACTCCATCCGACGATCTCATTTAATCAACAGAGGCCTCAATAAATAATGCGTAGAGCGGCGGGCGACCGCTAGCATACTGGGTGTGTAATTACAATGACACTGTAATGCCGCGAAGTAACTGGTTCTAGATCTTATCCAGAGGTGAGATTTTTGCAAGCTTATCTTGTAAGCTTAGATCAATTTATCGCGTAAAACCAGATTTCTCAACTTTACTCAGAATCACTAGTGTATAAAATGCGGCAGGAATTCGAGGGTATCGGTAAATATAACGATGGTTCTGTTGACACAGACCAAGTGACTATCTAAATGATTAACTTAATCGGCTCTATGTAACACGTGGTAGAATATATCAAAACTAAACAGAGTTTGACTTAATGAAATGTCTCATCTAATAATTTTTAGCTAATTACTGACATCTGATCGGAGGTTTGAGTTGACAAAACTGATGGACGGTTTGGAGTATCTTCCACTTACAAAGTACTGTTCGTCTGACCATTCGATAATTCTCCTGCTGAATGTCGGACGACCTGACGACAGTCAAAGAGTAGTTTAAGTGAAAAACGACTAACGATTCACTGTATTTTAAGCCGTCAACTATCAGATTGAAACCGAAAACTGAACGTTACTTTGAGGTTGCCAACAGTGCACACAGTGTCCCGGATGTGGTAATCTAATAATGGATCAATGACAAGTGTAAGCTATAACTACACTCGGTCGTTATGCTGCGTATTTCAAGTTACTAAGACCTCTCTCGGGTGGCCCCACCACTTGGACGACATCACGTGCTATCCGGTCACATACGAAAGAAGAAAATGTTGTTCTCGAAGATGATCTTTCTGATCAAGGTTACCATGCTAACGCCGCCATTGTCAATCCACTAAGATTATTATTGTTTATTTCTAGGTAATTTGCCAGTCATTGCAACATTAACGACGTAACCCAGCGAAGAAATCGATGGGGATTGACCGCGCCCAATGAACATTAAACAAGAAACATTTAAAAACGCCTGCTACTAACAAGTAATATTAACAATTACATCAAAAGTTTAAGTGGTTGTTCGAGGATAACTGTTGTTTCAAATATTGGAAAACACACCGCTAATAACCACCAGGTATCTGTAGTATAAATAAACTACCATATCTGATAGGATTAAAGTAGCCACTCCGATAGGACACCGTGTTGGCGATTTATAGCCTACCACATTTACTAATCAAATCCATCACTGTGTTATTCTATCGGAAAAATCAATCACAACGCTAATCGAACGTAAGCTATCAAACATACACAGTCACATGGGTTGTTTACTGCGAGGCGTACATTCTATCGAAACTGGTCGAGAGAGAAAGTAGAGAGAAATACCGAACTGTCCATCCCACGGGTCAGACGCACACCGGTGACCGCACATACTGCTTATGTGTTCTGTTCAGCTTAGTAATGTTCACAAACTGGTATAGACAATGGCACCGAGAACGACTGTGTGATGTCCTTCACTATCAGCATTAGAAAGGATTAGGAAATGAGCCAACTTATTGTGCTCAAAAATAGTGGTTTGACCAAGCAGGAAGGCGGAGGATATGCTAACTTGTTTACAGTATGCAATGAATGCGCCATGTGTGTGTATGGAATTGAACAGTGTTTAATCCGCATGACTGACATGTGCAAACGGTCCGCTCTGGCCTGGCTGAGCTGTATTCACTGACTGCTACCGTTAGGTATACCGATAAAAATTGACTGATGCTAATTGTAACCAGTGGTCCAAATAATCATCAGATAAGCTGGAGTTACTGAAACCGGTCTGATAGGATCGGTTAGCGGCATCCGAAACGGATTAGCTTGCCACAATGACCGAAGTCAAAGGACGCCTGAGTTTTAAACCATCACCCCAATTGGCTTGCGCTGCACCACTTGCGGCCCCACTCTCACACCACGTATCCGGTGTAAACCCAAAGGAATAAGACCAGTAGGTGTGTGAGTAAGGTCTTTGTGTCCAGCCGGTCGAAGCTGGTTAGTCAATCGAATGGCTAGCAGGAAAAGGAAACCCCTAACGCTCGGAAAACAAACACACAGAGAGACTGCGATGACAAGATATATGCTGAGAAGATAGATATGTAAAATTGAATACAAGAAGCATTTCAGTAAACGAACGCACATTACTGCATGCCAGAGAGGATAAGACTGAAGAACAAAATTCAGATTGGACTACGAAAAGAACAGGCAAATCACTCATCATACAATACACCAACAAAGCTGGAAAGAGGAATGGGTAGAAGACCGCAGGCACTCACGTTTCTGTAAAGAGGAGCGAATTAGTTGTCAAACGACTATGAAGATGGTCGATGCAATCATTAACAAAAAATAAAATGGATATGCTGATATGACCTACCTGAACCTAACATACTCGTTGTCTGTTTGCCGATGGTGCACTATGAATCTTCCCGACATCTAAAATCAATGGTACAAAATGAAAGACTCACCTGCACAGCATCCTGGTATCTCCGCTTTTGACCACCTGGATTTCGCTTACCTGATCTCACTTGTCCATACAGCACCTGCTTCGGGATACGGTCATCGCCCATCCGACGGACGTGACTCAGCCGACGAAGCTGATTCAAAATCAGCAAGACTTCCATCCCATTCATGTCCGCTCGCCGCAGTACCTCAGTGTTCGGAATCATGTCCGACCACCGAATACCAAAGATACATCTGGGACATTGCAATTATAAGCGGCTCGGATAACGCACATTCCGTTGATACAATGTGCACGTTTCATCGCCGTACAGCAGTATCGACAACATCATTGAGCGGTAGACATAGAGCTTAGTGTTCGGCTTCAGGCTGTGGTTCATCCAAACACGTCTTTCAAGACGTCCGAAAGCATTACTAGCCTTAGCCATCCGAGCTCACAACTCGCGGTCCACGGACAGATCAGTGGACAGATTGCCACCCAAGTAGTAAAAATCTGTGTAGCTGTTGACAGCATCCTCATCAACACGGATTTGGGGTGGAGGTACACAGATAGCACCTTCGTCCGGAGAAGGCTGGAAGAAAAAAAATATCTTACTTGTGTTGATATTCAGACCAAACTTGGATGCCGCGGTCGCCAAAGCCGTGGTCAGTCGCTGTAGTTCGTGCTCGCTATGTGCAAACAGCGCGCTGTTATCTGCGAACAGAAACATGCGCATCGGCGAAGTATGTAACCGGGTTGGGACGCCGAATTGTGGGATATTCCGTAGATACCCATCCCTCCGGTGCTCTACTTCAATGTCGTCCTCCTCAGAGTCCTGAGAAGCAACTGTTAGCATGGTAGTCAAATGTAAGCTAAATAGGGATGGAGCCAAGACACAACCCTCCTTCACGCCAGTAACAATATCGAAATCATCACAAGTTGATCCACACGATTGCATTTTCGCCCTCATGTTCAAATGCAACATTCGAATCAAATTGACCAACTTATCTGGACATCCAAACTTACCAAACACCGTCCACAACGCCTCGCGGCTCACGGAACCAAAGACATTTATGATATCCACGAAGAGGGCATACATGGGTTGGTTTCGTTTCCGGCATTTCTCCTGAAGCCGTCGAGCAGTGAACACCAGGTCAATTGTACTACGACAAGCCCGGAATCCGCATTGATCTTCAAGACTTCACTATTCAGTAGGTTTAGAAGAATTCTGGCAAACACCTTGCCTGCGCAGCTCAGCGGACTTATGCCCCGGTAGCTGTCGGGGCACTGCTTGTTACGCTTCCCTTTAAACAAACATACTATCACAGCATCCTTCAAATCTTGTGGCATTTCTTCCTGCTCCTGAATGGAGTGAACCAGCTGGAGCAGTACATGCTCCAACATCGATCCGCCGTTCTTCAGGATTTCACCTGGCAATCCATCCTCGCCTGCAGCTTTTCCGTTGCGCAGTTGTCTGATCACCCTTTGCAATTCTAGCGAATCCGAAACGAGAGCAAGTGAAGGCTTGATGGCCTGTTGCGGTAGGCTGTTCACGGTCACCCTGTCAATGGTAGCAAGACGGTCTAGTAGGCTGCCAAAGTGTTTGCGCCACACTTTCATGATATACTTTGGCTGGGTGCACGAACAGTCGGTGTCCACGTCTACCAGTGCTTTGGTAGATTGGACGGATTGACCGAAGATCGCTTTAAGCGCATCGTAGAACTCCTTATGTTTTCGATGATCTGCGAAGCTCTGCATGTGCTCACCATGCATTCTCCACCAGTTGCCCTTGAATCCTCGAACACGCTCGGCCAGTTGACGACGGATACTCCAAAACGTGGACATCTTCGCTTTATTGTCTGGGTCCAGTGTGGAGGCAACAAACACGACATTCTTCTTTCGTACCAATTAAGCGATAACCAGGTTGTTGTCATCATTGTGATCCGTTTCTTGATGAGTTGCCACATACCCTCAGGAGAACGGATAAAAGACCGTCCTGCAGACGAGCAGAAACTGTACGCTGGAAAACAGTCTTCGTCTGACAATTTTCCAGTCGTTTGATATCCAACTTCTGCCGTTATCCGGGAAATCTACAATGTGTACCATAAGCCAACATGGATGGGACAATACATGAATTTCATGAGTTTTGCTCCTATTGCATACAAGAGATCATTAGTACGTACACTGTTTTACAGAGCATCACGAATAAGCTCCCATGATAGATTACAAGCCGAGCAAAAAGTGTTGTATGAAGCACTTCGTACTAAAAATTTCTCCGAACGTTTCATTCGGAAACGGAGCAAGTTTACTCTTGCGAAAACGACATCGTTGGGAGTCCCTAAAAAAGGTGTCTACATCAAACTCCCCTTCAACGGGGATAGTCCGATGAACACCTTTAGAAAGATGATCAGTGCCGCTCTAAAACGGGTGTACAATTCAGCAAAGCTCACCCGGATTTCACAAACCACTAGGTTTGCTCTACCCGAGGTCAAAAAGCAACTCCCTATGTTTTCTACCAGCCATTGTATCTATCAGTTTTCCTGCAGTTCCGGAAACACTTATATTGGTAGAATAGAAAGGATGCTTGAAACCAAGGTCAAGCAGCACATCCCAGATTGGTTGAGAGTTGCAATGTCTAACTCGCCAGTGAATGATACTCATCGAGGACGA
>JTDE01005952.1:6852-32870 GCA_014338405.1 Paragonimus skrjabini miyazakii
ACGAGCAACTGAATCGAAAGCAGCCTTCAGGTCCAAAAAGACCACGACTGTCGGCTGTCTGTAAGAGTGCCGATGTTCCAAGATCTGTCGCAAGGTAAAAATGCTCACACAACGATCTAGTAAATACAGTGATCCCCCAATGGTAGACACTCGAAAAATGCCTCCATAGTAAGACAACAGATAAGTAACTGACAAATATTATTCACTATCGATAGTTCGAGATGATTACAAATCCTAGTGACAACATTCGTCGAGCCAGCCAAGTTGTTTAATGGCCGGAAATTCGGCCTCCACATGGAATGGTATACAGTTGAAATACAGCGCAATCCGGCTAACTTTGTTCGTGATTACGCGAGTGTTAAAAATTCAGAGAGTAGGCATAAAAACATATTCAGAAAATGGGTTCACTGATCACAACCAAACTGTATTTAACGGCTGCTAGCGCAGAACCGTTTGATGAAGATCCTTTCTCTGACTGTAGTCTATCCGCAATGTTTTCGCACTCTGGTAGGATGAAATCATTCGTAGTGTTTTCCGTTCAACTTTGGATGAAGAATTTGATGTGACATCCTGTTGAATAGAATTTTTTTTTAAAAACTGTTTGATGGCATCCTATCACAATGTTCCCAGACGAAACATCAGTTTACAACCCTCAACAAAGTTCGTTTCGCCACGTGATTTGGAGCCTCTGATCCAGCACCAAACAGGTGCACGTTTTAGTAACGTGAATAAAAACGATGACAAACGCGATCCAAACTGTGGCGATGTCCGTAGGCCAGTGGCATCATTCACACGAGGACAACAAATTACATACTCTACCATATGGTGAAATAGTGAAACCATGATGACACTGTCAGTTCGGTAATTCCAAGTTGGTTAGAAACTCATAGACCACTGGTCTCCTGTCCAAATCCTATTTGGAGAGGAAGGTTGAAATTCACGTAAAGATGGAACATGAACACCCTAAAGGAGCAAAACAGATCAAATAGTGTGCGAGGATATGAATACGATTAATGGAAGCAAAAAACATTACAAACGCAAGACAAATAACAATACGCTGACCATAACGGTCAATGTTAGTACGGAAACAAATGAAGTACCGTTGAGTCCGCAAAAGATTAGCCTCACCACCGTTGACTGGATCGATGGCGAATGTGTGCACCAAACCATCCAGACCGGCCACGATTAGGCGAGGTTGATTCTGATAGCTGAAGTGGTGGAAGCGAAATGAGTGGGAGAAACAGACAAATAAAAATAGTAGCGTACCAGTTAAAAGACATTTTTACCAGTTGTGGGCACACATACACACGTACGGGAACGCCGACTTTTATATAGCTGATATAATGACGTGGAATGAGCAGAAACACATGAAAATGGAAATATGATAACGGACGGTACAGTACATAGGTACCACTGAACAAAGTTCTTTGGCACAACTGGCAAAACAATGTCAAGTATCCTATTGGACAGGCACACTGAATCGATACAGGTAAACCTTGGAGTCCGTAGACCCATGCCGTGCCGATAAATTATTGTTTTTACTGGTGGCAGATTTAAATTAAGTAGTCTGTTTTTGGATCACGAGTTGTCCACTGCTTTGGGGTTGACATACAAGGTCGCATGTGGATGACTGGATAATACTAGGCCACACAAACCTAGATGGTCAAAGTTATCGCAGCAACAAATCAGAACCCCTAACCACGCGCAATTGGTAATTAGGGGTTATTTGCAATCAATTACCCTGTAGCTCAATAAATACGGAATTACGAGACAGGTGGTAGAGTAGCAGATGAGTGGCTTTCGATTCAAGCAACATAATGATGAAATATAGTGTTGGTTACAGAAGATATTGAGATTACTGTCCCTAACAGTTCCATGAGTAAAAGTGAGTACTCAACAATTGACAATGAAGGAGAATCGGCGAACGAAGTTAAGACGAATTGCCTAGAACCGATGATCACGAGCGGATTCGAACTTCAGTTGGCTCGATTGAGTGTTCGACATAGTAAGACGAATAGGTAAAATATATTACTATTTTCTCAGTTTCAATCTGGCACAGTCAACTCATCGAGTTCACTATAAGATGGCATCTACAATGCCACTCGGTTTGTAACAGAGAGATTAGAAAATCAAGATGAAGTCCCAAACAAGGTATGTAGTACTAGAAAACATACTATAGAGAAACCAGTTCAAACAGCACACCAAGGACCAGTGCAATTGTGGGTCCTCAGACACACACCCAGGAGGTGTGATGCCACGAAGACGCGGTAGATCGAAAACAAACATAATCATAGACAGCATTACATCAGTGGTTTACACTGATGCTTAACTGCCACACAAGCACGAAGAAAAAGCAAACGCTGTATAGGAAGAGAGAAGGAAAAAGGGAAGGGGAGGGGACCTAATCACTAAAAAATAGCTACGTCTACATTCAAACATACAATATCAAGGCACCTACACCTTGCAAACAAACAACCAAGCTGTAAGTGGAAGCCGTCATCAGCAAGACAGCTTCCTTGCGGTTTTCACTGCCCCGCGTCATTAAGTGCACTCACTTCACAGACAACTCGGTCAAACATCGACAACATTCACTGTCCTTCTCTAATGTTTAACTCCCGAACTGCAGTGAGTCGACGGAGTATAATGGATGCCAGAACTCTAGAAATGACTGGGGTCAAACTAATTCCCCTATCGTTTTCGCAAGAGCTCCTGATACCTTTCTTGAATATAGGAACTATTATCGCGTGACTCCAGCACGGAGGGGTGGACTCCGTCGTTCACACAAGTTGAAACAGCTGAGTTAAGGCCTCAACTAACACCTTTCCACCCTCTTTGAAAAGTGCCGGCACGATATCATCTGGACCAGCAGCCCTATTACGTTTGAGAGCTTGGATGCAATTGTGAACCTCAGTCCCAGTAGTTGGTTCCAAATCTATCGACCAGGGTGCTACGTCACAAGTTTTTGGCGGCAACACAATGGAAGCAGGAGGCCAGCTAAATTGATCCTCAAAGTGTTCCGCCAACGTTCTAACCCTCTGGACTTATTATAAATTAATGTGCCATCTGTCTCTCTGATAGCTTCACTGATAGACAGTCGCCTGGGACCAGTGGCACGGATCAGCTTGAAGAGTTTGCCGGTGTTCCCTGAAGCAAAAGTGATTTCCATTTCCTTAACTTTTTCCACTAACCAAGCCTCACGATCAGCCTTTAGACTACGTTTCAGCTTCCTACGGATATCTCTTCTAGACTTATTATGTGAACTACCAGGAGGAACCTTCCGTCTAGCTTCTAACAACTCCAGAGATTTCTTTGAGATCCAATGTTTATTAAACTTGTGCCGCATGCTACAGTACCTGCTTTCTGAATAGCCTGTGAGATTTGTGTCCATCAGCTATTAGGGTCTTCGGAGTGAGTATCACTAAGACAGTTTTCTCGAACGTTACAAATGCAAACAAGTTACAGTGCAGTTAAACAAAAGGACTGCGTGTGTTGAAGCAATGCATACAGTCATTCAGTGGAAGGTCAATATCGACACCACAGGTGGTGAACGTCAACAAATACCACCACAGTCTTGGGCGACACCACCAACATGTATCAGGCTTGCAAGTCAGTCACCGGGATATAAGTCCACAACCTTACGTTAACGATTGAACAAAGTGCTCTATAGGATAGCGTCAACAAGAAAGTTGAACAGGAGAGGTGAAGTAGAGAAAAATTTTCAAATACGACTCCGTAGGCCGAGGAACTGTGATAAGTCACCATGTAGCCTATACGAGCTCGAGCTTTGGCAATGAAATGATTTGAGTATGTTGACGTAATTCCTAGGCACACCCTCACAAGTGAGACGATCATACAGTGCTGTCACATCACCCTCGGATATTCAAGACGATAACGATGATCGACTGTCGGTAGACATCATCATCATAGACAGCAATACATCAGTGGTTTACACTGATGCTTAACTGCCACACAACCATGAAGAAGAAGAAACAAACCCTGTTTAGGAAGACAGAAAAAAAGGGAAGGGGTAGGGGACCTAACCCCTAAAAATAGCTACGTCTACATTCAAACATACAACATCAAGGCACCTACACCTTGCAAACAAACAACCAAGCTGTAAGTGGAAGCCGTCATCAGCAAGACAGCTTCCTTGCGGTTTTCACTGCCCCGCGTCATTAAGTGCACTCACTTCACAAACAACTCGGACAAACAACGACAACATTCACGCCACTGAGCTCGGTTAGCCACCATCTCACCTAAAGTTTCAAGCCACTGACTCTCTGAGTCGCGAGGGCTCCAACCCGGGAGACGAACCCGATCTACAGTGCCCAACCCCCTCGTGAACGATTTCACTTGTCTACGCCAGGTCATCATCTGTCCACCTCGCACCTTACGCCAATCGGTCGCAGCGTCGGCAAACAGTGCTCGGTGTGGCAAGCGATTAGCTGGCATCCTTAGTACATGACCTAACCACCTAAGTCTATGCAAATGTAATGATTGAACAAAAGAACTCGTTTGACAATCACTGCCAAACACCCGCTTTCTAACCTCCTCGTTGCTTACTCGTTGGGGCCACCCGATACGAACGATTGAACGCAGACATCGGTGGTCAAATACCTGAAGACGGTTCACGTCCTCTACTTTGATCGGCCATGTTTCGCTGCCGTAAAGTAATACAGCCCTCACTGTAGTCTGATATTCGCGACCCTCAAGTTTCGAGGAAATACTTCTCTGTCGCCATAGGTGCCTCAGATTAGCAAACACCGCCCTAGCCTTAGAAATACGCGCCTCTATTTCATTCCATGCACCTCCACCGCCCTCGCTGATGCAGCTTTTCAAGTACACAAACCGGTCAACAACTTCCATGATTTCGTTATCTAACATTAAACCTACGTAATCATAACAATCTTGCAGAGGCACTTTGCATTTCGAGGCTGCAAAGCGCATTCCGAAGTACTTAGCAGAACGCGAAATTGCATTCAGCGTTGCTTGTGCCGCTTGAAAGTTGTCAAACAGCAACACCTTATCGTCAGCATAATCAAGATCAGTCAGCCTTCCACCAGGTAGGAGGTCCACACCGGCATCATTTGAGTGACGCAGACAGTCCTCCATTATTTCGTTCATTACGAAATTAAACAAAAATGGTGAAAGGGGACAGCTTTGACGAACGCCACTTCTGGTGCTGAAACTGTCAGACAGCTCACCGTAAACCCTAACCTGAGCCGAAGTATGGGAGTAAAGCGCCGACAGTATGTTCACATACTTGGTCGGTACACCCCTGTGTTTAAGCGACTCTAAAAGTGTAGATCGATCCACCGAATCGAATGCACCTTTATAATCGGCCGGCGGTACACATGACGCTGCTCCAAAATTTGACGAAGGGTAAAAATATGATCTATACATCCCCGGCCAGGACGAAACCCTGCCTGTTCTTCTCTGATGTTTAACTCCCAAACTGCAGTGAGTCGACGAAGTATGATGGAGGCCAGAACCCTAGAAATGACTGGGGTCAAACTAATTCCCCTATGGTGTTCACAAGAGCTCCTGATACCCTTTTTGAATATAGGGACTATTATGGCGTGACCCCAGCAGGGAGGAATGGTCTCCGTCGACATGTGTTACAGCAACTGGCAGTGCGACTGCAATGACAAGATTTAAACTGATAAGAAGGACATGTAAAATGTAATACAAAAAGCATTTCAAGATACGAGGGTATATTACTGCATTCCGGAGAGAATAAGAATGAAGAATAAAATTCAAAATTGGACTACGAAAAGAACAGGTACACCACCCATCATACAATACAAAAGCATGTACACATACACAAACGCGCGAGTTCACACTCACTAAACAACAGCGGCCACTTTATGCATCCCGCCAGGCTGACCCGCTGCAGGCGCAGTGGTCAAATCCGTGGCAGCGGTGGTTCCTGATGAAATCACTGGACTACCACGACCAGTTGCCGTAGCCCACAGTGAATTCAACGGGGCAGCGGGCAGTCGAGCGTAGGCAAATGCGCGATCCTGTGCGAATATCTCCGATACTTGGTGAGGTAAGTAGGAAGAGTAAGCTTTCAATGTGCTCCCCATCCATCCCATCAGTCCGCTTCCCCAGCCACCGCCACCTCCACCGGCAGTCTGGTATTGACCGGGGTCAGGACCGCTAAGCAAGGGTGAACCACGATGGTCAGGAAGGATGGGGTTATTACCGCTGCTATTGGAAACTACCTGGCCGGATGATTCGTCAAACTGATTGGTTTCTGTGTCGTCTGCGCCAATACCACCAATGCTACCACCGCCTTGACTGGCACTGGAACTGGTGGAGATTGTGCGGCGACGCCCGTAGCTATGTTGGATAGTGTCTGTGTTTTTATTCGGACTGGATTATTTTTTTCGAATAAAGAAGTAGATGAGAAGCATTTAGAATAATAACTGCTAGACATAAATAAATGAGATTGAGTGATAAAGTAACATACCTGGTATGGAGACAATAATCACCGGGAGGAATGAAAAGAGTTCAAGGTATCGTTAATAAAATGACACAGGAAACCGATATCACATACACTAGATAAGATAAAAAGCAGATTAGGATCTGTCATACATTTTATATGTGACAAATTTGAAAACTAAAATTCAAGTACCAATTTCTGACAATTAAACCGACTCAATCGTAAGTTCACTTAGGGAACAGATAGGCAATGTGATGTCCTGTAAAAGTTGGTGATAACGGAACATTGCATCCTTAATCTAAAGGCTACATGATCTACAAAATGAAAACTAGCTGCCTAGTTATGCTAATCGGTTACACAGAGGACTGTTTGCTTCAAGAATCTAGAAAGCCGACTTGTTATCAAATAAGATACAGAGGAGGGAGACTTAATACAATTGATGGAGTTGAACATTAAGACTGTCTACCAAAAAAAACGTATTAGATGTCCGAAAGGGATTGGTGCATACGACGGTTCACCACCAACCTGTAGCATCTCAAATGGGGCGTGTTTATCCTTTCTCAATCATTTTTGCACCGGACGACATAGTTGCTGAACTGTCTCCATTCCACTGTGAACATACGGGTGTGCAAATGCTCTCAGGAATTAGACCTTGATATCGAGAGTATTTAAGTGATATGGTTATACTTTGCGATGGGTCACAGGTAACCAAATGTAGTTTATACAAAGTGGTTCAAAGTGTTGTTTGCAGGACTGACAAAAATGTACACTCTGTTGTTGAACAAGAGGTTCACTCAACTACCTGCCATTGGAGTAGTATCACCACCGATACAGGGTGACACCGAGGATGTGTTGAAGACTGTTTGTCACGGTGAGAAATTTAATTAAGCAAATGAATATGTGAACATGTAAACGCTCGAGAAACAGCGGCCTGTCAATGCGGTGGGAGAAAGGAGGAACCCCATGTGCGAGACGGCAATGCATTTACGTCAGTTTGACAAGAATCTTTGCCGGCTGCTGTAACGAACCGCAGTGACTCCATTTTGTGTTTGTCTTTAGTCCGTGCAAAACTGGGCGCATGCTGTGGATTGTGACATCCCACTAGTGCAGGTTTCAGTTGTCAATCTGCCGAAGTTTACTGCCAGCGGGTCATTTCTGTTCCATCGCCAGCGAGTTAAATTTCGCATGTTAGGCAATTAGCCACGGTGTTTGAATGACGAAGTTGACGGACGTCAATAAAGCAGAATTGATTGTGCTCAACTCCTTAAGAGTGAGTTTGCGAAGTAAGTGTGACGAGCTGAAGCTGTCAGTTTCCGCTCTTCTGAATGGCGTTCGCATGCTCATTTACATAATGGAATCTCTCACTCTGGCAAGCGGTCTGCAACACATTCTCAGCGCGTAGAAAGCCTGATGAGATTAACTACGTGGCGAGAGCCCGAATAACATTTACTGACTGATCCTGACAATGGTGCAAGCGCGAGCTCGGACCTTCTGTAGATGGCCAAACATAACTGTTCGATTATGTTACATAGGATTGGTCTTAGGAGATACACTGTTTCTCGCGCGACAGACTGTTGTATCGATCCAAGCAGAACTGTCACACTGAGGATTAAAATGAAGCACAATGATCGAAACGGTTACTCTCAAGGAACGGAGTGAGCAGCATCTATACCACTTTATTTTGTAGCCTCCATAAGGTAAATTCGACGCAGCCCACTTTGGTTTCCTAGATAACTACATCGTTATGATAACCAACTGTTTCTCATAATTGTGTTGGGCCATCATTTTTTAATTCGTTTCATCTAAATTGTCGCACGAATTGCAATACAACAATTCCATTTCTTATTCGCTTTGTGTGAGCCCCATGCCCTTAACGAAGAATAGGTTATTAATAAATTGCGCAAGTGATGTGATCTTCGGGGTTCGACAGTGAGCGATATGCTTTCTTCTCATTGTACACAATGGTTTTGCAGAACTGTTCAGTTGGTCTGAAGTACGTCTGAACTCATCGTTAAACACGCCCAAATGTAACAGATTTATTTTCTATTAGTGAGAAGAGTGAACTATCAGTAGTCTTCTGATTATTGGCTATAGATACATGGTAAACGAAAAGTCTGTTCAAGATCACAATCTGGAAAATACTAGTGTTATACTGAACTAAGAGTTGACGTGGTCCTGGCTGGTAAACATTGTTTTGACAGAAACAAAAAGGTCAACAGTTTATACTCGAAATCCACTTCAACTCTGCATAATCATATCAATGGCCTTGTGAGTACATGATCTCTCAGCCAATAGGTACATTGTTCTCTGGAATTTTTCTGGGTCTTTTGACCAGAGTTTTCCAGTTTTATCAGGCATTTTGCCCAACAGTAATGGTAGGTCTTGTTACGGTCTCGGTGAACTTATTGCGTCTTGACCTAGTAAAAGGTATGTCATTTTCATCAAGCATTTTAACCCATTCTGATGATCCTCTTTAGTCTACGTCTTCTAAATGTACATCCAAGCCTGTAACCATGTCCAATTGCAAAACTTTGGAGGTGTATACCCGGTTCATCCGTAAACCATGATTTAGCACGGTGTCATTAATCACAAAAACTCTGTAGAAGTGATCACAAAGCTGAGCTAATGATGTTTTTAACTGTTATATTTCCTGAGGACGTAGATGTCCAGTAAAAACAGAATATTCACTGAGAGGTACACAAAGCAATTTCTTGACTACTCTATAACACTTCAACAAATTGTGCTAATTTCAACAAGTGAAAGGCGACAGAAAATAGTTCAGCGCCTAAGCACAAGACTCGGCTTGTCACCTATTGTCTAGTACAGTCAGTCAACTTACACTCGTATCGTTGGTGAGTCGACTACAGGATACATCCTACATCGGAAAATTACGTAAATGTCATTGGCATGCATCAAATCGATCGAGGTTAATGTTTCCTGACCAATGAAGCAAACAAAATGCCATTGATGGATCCAACAGATATAAGTTTGATCTCATGGCAAACGGGGGTGTAACAGACGTTGGGACACTTTCCGTTACTCTTCCTCTCGTCAACTTGGCTAACGAACTAACTGTCCAAAAGAACAACGTCCTATTCACTGTGACGAGGGCATGAGCACTTCTATACGAGAAGCTCAGCTGAAACTTGTGGAACACTGCAATCGTCCCTCTATCCAAATCAGTCAGTCCACGTCTCCACAACACAACGTGGATAGCACAAATTCAAAATGGACTGTCAGTCACATAACATTTAGTTAACGCCCGAACAATAGCAACAGCATGCACCGTAAGTGATGACGCATTTCCGGATCTCAAAGCATCTGACCTCCACGTACATGACCAGATAATGGTGGGTCGGAACTTCAAGTTGAAAACATCATAACAATCTGAAATGGTCGCATAATGTTTATCAAAACTGTTGTGACAGTACTAAAAGATGGGGTGGCCATATAATTTGGCCACAGGATGTATCTAGAGTTCACATATTGATAGCTAATCCTAATAATCACCAGCGAAGTTGTGGACAGGTGGTTCGATCTTACTGCCACACACGGTTGGCGGCATCCCGTTCGGATTAATCCGTCAAAGTGACTGAAACCAAAGGACGCCTGCGTTTAACCATCACCACACGTGGCTTGCGCTGCACCACCTGTGAAATTCAAAACCTTAGTCGCTCGGCATATACGTGGAAGACAGCCGGCATTACAAGTGGTCTGACCTATCAACTAACCGTTCCCCAAATGAGTACGTCTGCCAGAATATTGTTTCAGTGGTTGTTGGTGACATGTGTGCACGTCAGTAGCACTTTTTAAGTTTCGTTCTATTCGTCTCCAATATGTTTTTACCCTTATGAATTTCCCAACACACAGATACATAATCTTAAGAATCGATCAGCATGAACACGCATTGCTACTGAGACATACTGCATACTGCATGTCGAAATAATAGACGAAGCACGCACTTCCAATGTCAGGCATCGATTGAATCTATAAGCGAAGACGTGTGCAGTTCGTATTCATCATCACGTGACTGCGTGCATTGTAGACTGTTAGACTTGCATCAGGAATGATACACAACAGTTGTATAGACATTGTATCCACACGCATGACGCTCACAATGTGTCACAAGAGTCGACAGTTGTCCCTAGTCTAGATGGTGAACTTTGTGTATTCATTGCAGTTATACTGGTACGGAAGCGAATCGACTAAACCAAACGGATCACGTGAGAAGCGCTGAGGCGGAGAAACGGAGGAGTTCAAGGAGGAATCACGCGCACAGTGAACTGCCATACAACGAGTCGAAGATGAATGGAACGGATCAGAGTCAGTTTAATGAGAACCAGCTGATTAGGCACATTTAAATGACCGACAGAGGGGTTGGGCAAGGTAAGAGAAGGGCCGGTGATTACATAACCATTACAAATTTTGCATTCAGAAAAGTCAGAAAATCAGAGTAGAAAAAGAATGAACAGGTCATGTGATGCAGCATGCTTACGATCGACTTTCCAGTTTGAACACGTGCACTGTTTCTGTATGACTAGCAGCAACAAGAAATTGGTTGTTCAGACTGAACGACAGACAGCAGATTGAGACACATCTGTACACAGAATAGAAAGTGGAATAGGGAAAAAGTGGGACTTATGGGGAAGCCACACATATAATTGGAATGCCAAGACATGGAGAAAATGCACGGTGTGATCTATCTACACTTTACTGGTGTGCATACAGAGTCCTCAAACATGGAAAACGTTAGTTGTGGATGATGAGCCAAAGATCAAGATTTAAACGTATTCAAAATCCCCAGAATTCTCACCGAAAACACGGAGCAATGAACAAGCCCGTTCTCAGTCAAGCATCAGTAGGCTAATTACATTACACCGTAAAACGTTTTCAGAGTGATTATTGCTGGGATACGTACAAGAATGGTGGGACTATGAGCTAAGATAAACCAACGTGAAGCAAAAACCGAAACATCGTTTGAGTAACGTTGGAGTTTCCCGATCTCTTCGAAGGGAGGTACAGTAGCTGTTCTGTTAACATCAATCGGTGAGCCTACGATAAGGACTTCTCAGTCAAGCGGGAATTATACAAATCCGTAGACATGTAGAAGGATATTTAAATTAGAGATAAACAGATATTCATAAGCGAATGCGACTGGGTGATTAGACATGATGATTCGGTTTATGTCAGATACAGAGTGCAGTGTGAGTCACCTGTGACTATGTTCATGTGTAGGCGTACTATAACTTTGGTTACTGCGGATACTGTCAACCATGATGATTCAGCTGAGACTAAGGTGAGGTCATTGACGCATCGATCAACACGGTTACCTCGAAAGAACGTGGCCGGAGTTCAAATTCCGGCCGTGATAAGGGCATGTGCTACCGCAGGATCATGTAATATATATGGAATAGACGTAATACATGGACATATACATAATACGAAAGAGATATAACGAAAAACATGTTATCGCACTGAAAGTATAATGAATTCCTCAAATAAGCACCAGTGATTACGATTCTGTACAATATCGAACAGCGTCACTAACCACTAATGTACCAGATCCTCGACCGGTAAGGGGCGTTGGTTAAACGGAGGCTATCCTTGAGGTCAGTTGTTCCATGACACAGTACTAAAAATTAGATCAATGTTTAGCCACCGCTCTATCATTTTTGGAATTCAAAATTCCCTTCGATTGACCCTGTCGCACTCTGCCTCGTGACGCCGTCTAACTAGACGCCTGTCATTGTTATTCTCATAACCCGCGCCTAAAAGTACTGATTTCTCCATCCTGCCTCCTTCAGACATTGAATCTCACTCGCCGGTCAGTACACCCATCGTTACGTGTCAGTCACAACCTCCCCACCCCTGTGAATACGGCTTTCTTATGGGGCCACCGTGAAAGTGACGACAACTGATCGGTCTGCCCGAAGGCCGACTATTTAGACACACATTAGATCGATCCGATCGCATTTCGTCGGTTCGTCCTTGCCTGTCGGTCACCTGTGCTTGTAGCTGCCGTGCCTTTGGACTCTTGACGGCCCACTGTGGCCAAACAGCCTATCTTATCCCGTGAACGCAAACGAATTGAAGTTTGTTTCTCGTAATGAATCACATTGTTTATTTGAAACATTGAGTTCCCTTTATCCAATTCATTAAGACGGCAAGAAGACATACATTGCGAGATGCAAGCATTTCGTTTATTCTCATCAGTTGATTACATGAAAAGTTCGGTTATATAAGTTAAGGGCTTGGCGACAAAACAATGAAATGAACGAACATCACATGGGAGCAATCAGGGTTCACTGCCACGGTAACGAAATTGATTGCGTCCGCACCTTTTGCCAACAAAGGGCCGGCGCGTGACGCTTGATCAACAATGCCTTAGAGAATGCCAACAGCCCGGGGTTGCGGTTACGCAATAGGACCATGAACGAAGTGACGGGGTCAATCGCATGACATGTTGCGATTATATGTTTCGCGATCGAAGACGCCGGATTTCTGTTCGAGTGTTGGCAACCCCAGGCTGTTGGCATTCTCGGAGGCATTGTTGATCAAGCGTCACGCACCGGCCCTTTGTTGACAAAAGGTGCTGACGCAATCGATTTCGTTACCGTGGCAGTGAACCCTGATTGCTCACACTGTTCATGTCAATAGTACCATGCTTCCAGCAACTCGATTTAGTTCTGATATTTGGAGGCGTTGGTTATACGTGCGTCACTCAACGTTCGTCGACAGAAAGTACAATGATACAGTAGAGTAATAAATTAACGTTTAACCACCGCTTCATCTTTTGCAGCCTAGAGGGCTTCCACAAATAAGATACGACGAGTCACGCAGTGACCTACGAAGCACGTGTCCAAGTCGACAAAACCAACAGTGAGATCGCGTTAGATATAGATATTTTCAGATTTCTATTCCTGAGGGTCCTCTGCCGTACAGTTCCTCAAATGATTTCATCCCGCGCAAAAAGCTTGCGAGGGGAGCACTGGCAAGCACGGCCCATATAAGTCAGGTTTCACAACCATATGACAGGACCGAACGCACGATTGCAGAGTACACCTGACCCTCGTGAGAAAGTTCACGCTCTTGCATCATCGCAAGTGCTTATAAGTTGACAAACGTCATTTTGACGCATGAAATACAACTGCAGATAGGTTCACACACGTCCTTTAAAACACTAATCCAACTACCTAAACAAATCGATTGATACACCAACTGTAACATACTACCCTCAAGAGTGAGCGTAGGCACAACTCCCGACAAGCTTGAAACGATACTTTGCTTTTTTTGGTGCAAACCACATTCCATACCAACAGTATTGAGTTATCAATGAATTGTCATATATTAGAACAATGTCATCGATACAATCCAAATCGTGAAGCATAAAGACCAAGAGAAATTCGATATCACCGGATCAGTCATCTCTTAATACTGTCACAGAGAGATCACCTATAGCAAAGTTGAGAATGTCCTATATTTTCAATGAAGTGAAATAGGCGTTTCAAACCACGTTCGATAAAAAAGAGCGTTATGTAAGGACAGTTTGTGAGTGATGTACACACAGAATATGACTAATACTCGAATGCACTTAGCCGCATTGTTTTAGCAATGCTTAACAAAGACACAAACCAGGGGTGTCAACAGTTTACACTAGTATGTAACATCTCATCTTCAAAATATCCGTGTGGAGGCCAAGATCTTAAAAAATTCGTGTAACGTAGGTTCACCTATAAAAGGGGTAGGATCTGCTGTCCCCAACAGGTATCTGTGAAATCTGCTGCGTGTCATTCCAGTGCGGACACCCTCACAAGTACCGAGGCGCTGACTACGTTCGATCTATCTCCGCAGCCTTTTTCTATCTAGTGCATGGCAAAGCCTTAAAAATCTGCTCAGGCACTTTTCCGCAGCCTATCAAATTAACTCGTCGCCTGAGCGCACCGTGGCTCAACGATCGACGCCGAAGTGCGCTCGTGAAGCAGACTTGCACGCAAAGGCCGCACTAACAATCTGGAGTGGCCCAGAGTAATTGCCTTTGAGCAAGAAATGAACTCGATGCATGACCTGAGCACATATTCGCAGGCCCCAAGCATGCACGGTTGTCACACAATGACCCGGATTTGGGACCGACTTGAGTGACGCTGTTTTCTGATACTGTCGACGGAATGATTGCACAAAGGCTGCTTGCATCGTTTGCGACTTGAGATCTACGCATTCCAACTATATGAGCTCAACGGGTTCTCTTTCTCTCTCTCTCACACACACACATACACACGTGTTTCGCTTGGCAGCACAACAGTCGTGTGCAGAATCCTGTCACAATACGGCGGAAGCTGTTTCGATGTTCAGTAGTTGGGTGGTGGACAAGCATCAGCACAACCGACTACAACCTCAAATGGGAGGTGGCAGTGTGCGGAATCAACCTCAGAGTGATTGGCCAAGCATTGTTGATGAAAGCTGTGATTATTGCACTATTGGAACAGTCAAAACAAGTTCAATGAAGAGCATCACAGATTAGCTCGTACAGGAAGGTGAATTCAGCTGAAAAATGGTTTACCGACTGCCTGTCGGTTATAAGGTGTTCAGATGTGATCAAACCAGAAACATTTCGCTGTTGAGATTGAGGGGAGGAGGGGGTGTCTCTTGGACTATAATTAGTAATGAAGACAGTCTTCGCCTGGATGGAATGACGGCAATATGATCCCGCTAGCAGACGAGCCAGTGTAACAGGGAGTTAATGGTGTAGGCTGGAATCCTCCAAACAGGGAGAGTGTCCATTTTTCACGCGTTACAGGTAAGTCGCTAGCCGCAACACATCGCCTTTTGGTTACATTCAGGTCACTCGTACAAATGAATACTGCGAGACGAAATCAAATGAATGATAGATTTTAGGGTAATATACAGCATTGCCTGGTTTTAATGAGTTTGAGCTGCACCACTCCTCCGAGATTAGCTGGAGGAAACAGCCAGCGATGGGGCGTTGCTAAGTTGCTGGGCTAGAGTAATTGATGATTGAAATGTGGGAATAAGAACACGGACATACGGGGAAATGCCTAGTCCGAATGGAAAAGCGGCTCCCGTTGGCTCTAGATGACCCAGCGTTTACGCGATCATCTCCACCTGATGCGGACTAAGTGATGGAAACAGTATGGGTTAAACAAAATTGGTCACATCCCAGCAATGAGTAACCAGGACCAGAGTAAAATGGATTACACACAAGTATTACACACTAGGCGCTTTGAGAAGTATTGTCTGACAAAAATGTGATCATTGCATTCACGTTTGGTTTGACATTATGCCCATTATTTTCTAGGTCCGACAAGATTCGTTACCAGAGTGAGTCAGATACGACAGCATTCAGAAATCAATAGGGTGTCCACGTGGAATTACGATCGACTGTTTTTGAAGAATGTTACCGGGTCGTAATATTATATATATTTATATAAAGCATTAACAAGGGCAAACACTGAGTAGTGAACGATTTATTGTGACGTTTCAAATCCACACTAGGATCCGTTATCAAACAAATAAATGTGTTGGAATGAGATTGTTCTGCAGCTCACCGTGTTCACCTGTCGGTCTGTTTTCGCTCGTCTTTCGTTCCAGTGTCAACGACGCTGAAGTAGTGGCTGTCTATATCTACGTGTCAATTGAACGAATTTCGCGAATAGAGAGCCTCCAGTACATATATATATGTTATATATATATATATATATATCCAAAAAATGATAGTAGAATTTTGGGAAACATACTAGACTAATGTTTATGCCGATGTGTGTCATAATAAGCTATATGACGATTTTATTGCAACAAATCATCCTAACTTAAACAAAACATCTAAACTAATAAGAGTTAACATGATTACTTTGAAACGATCTGGACTAATTCCTGCGGAAGATTACCGGACTAACAAAGATGCAGTCACTCGGTTGGTCACAGGCCACTCACCTTGTCAGACCACGTCGGAATTCCATTAATCGGTCACCCTGAGGTATGGAAAAGACGCGGATCACCGTGCCCTTTTCGGATGCAGTGGCCAGGAGAGTAGCGTTGGAATTGAATGCAAGAGCAGCCAATAGGCCATCATGTGCAGCGATTGAGGTCACGTTCTGTGGATGTGCACAACAACATAACATAAAGGGCGATGCTGAGATACACAACACGCAACTATCTATCATATGCTAGTAAAAGAACACCACTGTTAAGTAGGTACCATAATGTGTCATGTCCTGTAGTCGTCTATCCTTAATTTATATAAAACCTGGTAGATTGACCGAATAGGTTTGAGCACCGAGCATCGAAAACGATGAAACTTTGACCATGGAAAACGGCTTAATCGTTGGATGATAGAATCAGTTCGCAGGAACACAGAGCAGTAGAGTCAGAAAGTAGCTTACTGAACAACACATGGAAGCAAGCAAATGCTGGGATTAAAGTGAGCAACGATAGGAACTGAAATTGATAACTGGCACTTCCCCGTCTAAGATTGAAACAAGTCATCGGAGGCGAAACAATTGCAAAATTTGTGGATAGTAAATGCACAGAACATTTTCACCTCTACAATGGTGACCAAGTGCTGGGTTTCAATGTACTGACACAAAGTCGGGCGGATCAGTTGCATAGGTAAAGGCAAGTGACGTTGTTCAGATTTACCGCACCTTTGCGTAGGTGACCGAACTGAATTCACACTCATTCCAAGTGGATAGACATGTCTGTTGTTGTCGTCGTCTGTTTGCTTGTATACTTACACGAATATAGGTTATAGGTTGTTCATTCAGTCACATGTTGTGGCTGAACTCCGCATAGGACCTCCATTAATACGTCTGACTCGATACCATTTGGTTGAACTCGGCAAGCTGATAGACGTGCACAAACTGAATACGTATTCGTCCAAAGTGGACAAATTTGTTGTTGCCGTTCGCTATTGATTGCATCGTGCACGTGACCTTCGATGAACATGGGCCATCCAACTGGACATCGGTTACCCTTAGAACTTACAAGCGACCTTTCTTTAGTTGGTCTGACTCAACACAAGTTTATCGAGCCTGATATGGTGAATGACAAGGACGATAAAACTTAGCGATCGATTGAAATGTGGAAGACGGGTTGATGGGACATGATCTCACATCACCTCGTGGAAGCTTAATAGAGAAGGACATTTGTGAAACCTATGCGATTCGCTTTCAGCATGAACGTCCCAACATGGCGAGATGATGTTGGTTTGGGCTATCTACGAACTGCTATCAGGTGTGTTGGTACTTCATGAATACATCATTAATGGTTCGAGCTACAAGAACACTGAGATTATTGGTACCACAAAGCAGATGAAAGTATATAAAAGTGGAGCGAATCGCAAGCCACGTGCCTTGTATATCTAATCTGTGCGAGTTGAACACGATAAACCATCCCGTTCACTTGTTGACAAGGAGTGCAGCTGTAGAGAGAGGTTAACTTATTAAATACAGTACGCAATGATCAGTGATTGACCAACATGAATTGAAAATCATTCACAGTTTATCATGGCTGCCACATGCAGCTGGTTTACCACCAAAAGAAGCATTCCAGACCAAAGTCTCACTATTTTGCAGTCCACCAGAAATGTAGATCTTCAACAAGATGTGGAGCTGAACTTCGATCCGCTTGCTTATGAAACCACTGTGCCACCGACATCCCCCACAAGACATGACCGAATAATTACACACCTAAACGTTTGATGGTATTCCCTTGTAAGTTGCCCGATCATCATGAAAACACATATAGTAATTGTCCCGTTGAATCTAATCTGGCTTCATCAAACGCGAAACTGGAGACGAGTGCACCTTTTCGATGGAGGCTGACTAAAAACCCATGTGAACATGAGATATGAGTAGTGTTCAATAGCGATTTTGTCATCGATTCGGTAGTCCAATAATTACACATCCCTGTATTATACGGACGAGTTCCCATCCATCCATTGACTAGCCAAATTCCACGAACGGTTGTGTTCAGTGGTCGTTTAGTGACCGTGAGTAGCACAGTCATGTTGTGGATCCACGCGCAATAACATATACCACCTACAAAACAGAAGAGTTTCCACCTAAAGTCATAGCTAACATTAACACCGGCCAGTGGTAAAAATACTCTTCACAACAAATCACCTCATGTGTAGATGCACTGTCTTTCCGGGGTAGTTCGAAAGGGTACGAAAACACTCATGATGTTAAAATCCACAACAGGAGTCAACGATTAATTGGAAATAAAAGCAGCAGTTTTAGACTTCGCAACGCTCCATTTGACCTATTAAACAGTGAATCTGACTTACCGGAACCAACGATTGAACTCCACACACATATACACAACAGAAATAGTAGTGACCAAACACAGCAAGTAAGAGAGGATCTGGTGCAGCCAATTCGCGTATCAATCTCCGTTAGCGGTAACATTTGGATTGATGAACGAAATGATCCAATAGACCAGAAACATAGTAAACGAGGTAGCTTTTAAGTGTGAATTAAAATCGTCTGTTGGTTAAGAATCAAAACTTTACTTATTCATGCATTCAAAATTACTATAAGCCTGATCAGAGGATACTGAGGTTCGGGGTGCTGTTCACAGTGCCAATAAGGAACAACATTCCAGAAAATAAGTAACGAAGGAAAAAGGAAGCAAAAAAGTGAATAAACGTGGTTAAATAGAATTGGAAAGACTGTGGATACAGGCATGTTATTGATCGCACCAAGTAGCCATGTCGCATGATGTTCACAATAAGCAATCTGAACAGTCACGAGGTCCACAACCTGGTAGACGACGTCAATCAGTTTTACACCACGGGCGGGGTGGTGGTGGTCCGGACATGAACAGTTCACAAGCATTTCGTTGCCCGATGTAGAGTCTGTTACCTTTTTGTTCTCTTGGTACGCACTATTCTTCATACCTGTTACGCTTATTGTACATACAAACTAGTCTATTGCTTGAATCAACACACACCTTGTCCTCGTGCGTTTCGCCTTCTGCTTTTACGCGGTCGTGGTTATCGTGGACTAACAGTGGCAACATCTTTTCAGCACACCTGAAGAAACCGAATTCGCTGGAATTCCTCTGTTATTAAAAGGAGGAACCTTCTCGCAACACACAGCGGACTTAGTGTGGTGAAATCTAACGTTGACAGCTCCTGTGAGTTATTGTACTTACCTTGTAGCACTGTTGCTTTAATTCTTCGTCCCACTACACTGACAACCCTGTGGTGATGGTTTCGGCGGACAAAGCTTGATTTAGCAAAGATACGAAGTGCGTGACCCAACGAACCCAGTCTAGTCCATCTTACTACTTGATCACATTATCTTGTATCGGAAGTCTGCACTTCGAAGGTGCGAAGCGCATTTGATATAGACCAGCCCTTATTAAACATGGTCTGCATGCCTCCGGCAGAGGGACTGAGCCAGACGATGTCGCCCGCATACTCCATGTCGGTCAACTTGACGCTCGAGAGAAATGCAACACCAAACTCATCAGCATTCCCTACGCGTACATTCCACAATGTCGTCAATGGCGAAAGTGACCAGGAGGAGGGAGATCAGACACCTCTGATGAACAACATTAGAAGTGACGAAAACTCACTGAAACTTTCACCATGCTTACAGAGTGAGCAAACAATAATCTTAACAGATCCAAGTACTTTTCTGGAACTATTTTGTGAAGAAGGTAGTTCCAGAGTGCTACGACTAAACGAACCGAAGGTAGCCTTCAGTTTAAAAAAAACCACAACCGTTGACCGTAACTGAGCGTCGATGTGTCAAGACCCAATACAGGATAAAAACGTGGCCAAGGCATGTCCAAATGGGCCGGAATCCTGCTGTTTCACACGAAGCCGGTTTTCCTAGAGTTTTGATTCGAAACATGGATGTTTGGAGTTCACAGAGAAAATACAACATGACATACGTGCAAGACTCCCTGACATCGAATGGATTAAGTGCGCTAGTCTCGTTAGCAGACCTATCGGACTAAAATCTGATTGAACTCGGCGGTCAATCAAAACAGGTCTCACACTTGAGTGACCGAGTCCAAGTGTGTGTGTGTGTGATTTACGAGTTCCCAGAGTGACTTCATATCCCAGGTGGTAGAGTGCACGCTGAGTATGGACATCAGGTTCTTGTCGTTTGGTCTGAGTCTTATCAAATCACACACTTATCGCGACTGGGTTTTATCTAGATCGTCAAATCTGTAACTACGCATCAGTAATACAATGCGGAAAGGTTGAAAGCGTGTCACAAATTACAAACTTACACAACAATACATGGAACAAACTACGTTAGTCTTACGTCGAAAACTCTATCATCAGTATGAAGAGTGGAGATGAATATCATAACCAACCGATGGGAGAAACAACACTGGGAGTAAAGACTTTAGGAACGACTGGTTAGCGGACAACATACTGTGAACGGAATAGTTCATATGTACGCTTAAAAAACAGGGATAATGTAGAATGAACTTGAAAAAGTGGAAACGGAGAAATTGTATGACAATGTTACAAAACCACAGAAACCGGAACTTACTTGGAAATTCATCGCATCGAAAATATACACCATGCCGACTCTATGTGAACCCGGGTAGGCCAGATAGCAGTTGCCCTCAGCCGATGAGAGTGCGATTACACCGTTGCGATTGGGTGGTGTCTCTTCGACTCGATGCAACATTTGCATATCACGGATGTTGTGAATGAAGATCCCGTCTTCGACGCATACAACCAGACGCTGGGAGAACAAAAGAACGCGGGGCGTACACGCATACACACCGTACCGAGATAATGGAAATAATCCGATCAAAACTGAGGAGCAAGCGGATGAACAAACTGAAGGAATGCTACCAAGAGTCGTCCAGTGCAAACGGATTGGATACTTGAGTAAATTCAAGAATACACAAGTCAGGTGTACTGAGTCGCAATATTGCTCAATGCATCAAAGGAAGAAAAAACCAGTAAGAGTGGAGAGAAAAAAATGGGTTCACTTTAAATAGCCTTACTACACTTAATCATAACTGTTATCACCGACAGCATTAATGATTCAAATTGGTGCCTGATAGTCAGACAACAATGAGAAGAAAAAACTCCATTTTATTGACAAAAGACTACAAATAGATAAGACCTAATGCCTGAAAATCATACGTCTAACATACAAACAACCGACAGCAGGATGCTTTCGAACAGAGAACCGAATCTTAGGTAAGAATGAGATGATGGCTACAAAACAGCAGTGTTCTCATGAGTTTCATTGGAACGCCTCAACCAGTGTCCTTACCTGATAAACAACGTAGTCAAACAATGACTGACTATCTTCACTTGTAAATTTTTCAGCCAGAAGATACGGGGTCAATCACCTGCTGAACTCCCAATCTTACGCCAATCATCAGTGTCCAGTGTGACATACAAGTAGTTGGTATTGTCGGTAAATGCCTTAACAGGTTAAGCCTTACACATTAGTTCACGACGATCATGAGCTTGGTCAGAAGGAATTGCGACCGGACTCATCGTAAGTGATGTGGAACAACCCAGAAGAGAAACTCGTCAAGGAGTTTAAAAAATAGTATGGCAAGGCTAACTGGAAGAGACTGAAATGGTACGAATACAGGCACATCATTAAGTTCAATACTTTGTTATCTCAAATAGTGTTTCCAGCCAGCTATTTGAATGATCATGAGGACCCCAAGCGGGCCGTTATACTTAGGAGTCATGTGGTTGCTTGGCCACTATGCGGTTTTACTCAACTGTTGGCGGTCTCATTAAATAAGGTCCGATGTGGAAAACGCTTAGCTGGCATGAGGAGTACGTGGCGAAACCATCATAAACTGTGCAACCTGATTAGTCGACCCATTTGATCACGTCACCCGAGTCTGCCGAAATACGCGCTGACGGAGAGCCGCATTGCTCATATGACCATCTCACTTAATGTGGACTAACCGGTGAAGACAATGGTGGTAAAACACCATGAGCCTGATGATATCTTCATCGCGAACAGGCCATGTTATCGAATCACAGAATACAAACAAACAATATATATCCTTCCTTTGAATGACAACTGGACATCCTTTCGACGCCACTGATTAAGCAGGTTGGCAAATGCAGCACGTGTCCTTGTTGTTCTCAAAGGCTTAGTGTGTACACTCGTGTGGTCCACACAAGTAAACAATAAATCAACAACAAGTTGGTGTTTCAATGACTAATATGCCCGGAATGAAGTAAGCGATTTCTTCCAGGAGTTTTTAAGATTATTTTCCGTAATGTGATTCAGGCAATTCGTCCACTAATACTGCTTGAGATATATCTCACAGTCACCTCGCTCGAGTGCATAAAGTACTTGAACATCAGCTAAATGTGCACAGTTACAGAAATAAGACACACAATAAACAAGTTTCATCATCACCTCAGATGAATAAAATATCGCATCCAGAAAACACACATATCATATAGTCGGAGAAAGATGTAAACATCGACTGTGACGTCACACATGAGACAAGACACACGTCATCAATTTGAATTAGAGTCAATGTTCCGTTCCGCTTAAAGTAACGGACAACTAAGAAAAATTCTACATTTACACCAATTGAACACCACTCACTTCAGCCCGCACATTCACACAAACCTTTCAGCCAATCCTGTTGGAAAAAATGGGACGCCGTATAGTCGCTTTTCTTATGACTCGTTAGTAGTGCACATCCTTACTAAGACCGAAACTTGAACTCCGACTACGATCCCACGGGGCACCCACATCATCGGCTTCGTATTAAGCATGACCGAATCATCAGATTTAGGTGCTCAGCCACATTCGATCACGAGTAGTAGTGCTCAAGTTAGTGAGTATATCACTAGCTAAACGGGTATGACCTGATATTTTGCATATTCGCCTGGCAAGTGGTGCTCAGACGATATGAAACAGGTGACTAGTAATGACACCCTACTGATTACTTTCGCTTGAGAAGTGTCGTAAGCAGCCGAAGATAACAAGCTACACAGCAAATTATGTATGGTTGTTGAGCAGTATTCTGGACAAACATATGGCCAGCGAAACAGATTCGGACTAGTCAGCATGAATGAATAAGAATAAGCCTTGCCCATCATGTACATTAGGCTAAATGTTATTCGCCGAGAAGTGCCAAAGAATCCATAGGAATAACAACCTCGATTATCTGTAATCACCAGGTTACATCGACTGCCCCTGTTGCTTTGACACGGACAGTCTGGTAGTGCATTCACTCTACAAAAGACCCGTTATGTCGTATGGCAGTAAACATCATATGATGAAAAAGCTCAATACTTTAACTTGGTATGATCTACTTGCAGAAGTAGTCGGTTAGTTTGGTCCGATCACGGTGGCTTTCGGATATTTAACTAAAATATACATGGAAGATCCATGAACCAAATACAGAGGCCGGTAGTAGCTTTCACGTTACTGTACGAAAGTAAGACGTCAACCTTTAGTAGACGAGAGTTTGTCGTTAGCTCTTCTTGCACTCTTTCAGTAGTCTTGTGTTTTCTTTCCTTTCCCTTTTTCTCTATTTTCTGTTCTTCTATCCACAATTGTACTTATTTGTTAGTCTGCTGTCTCGTGGACCATTGTCTGGATTGACGACAATCCGTGCCACATTACCCACGGGTACGGTTCCAAGTTGAAAGTGGCTATGGTGATGAAGCGGGTAAGCGTAACTCCGGTTGTTAGAAATTACGTTATGGGGATGCTACTTGGGTAAGTCATTCAATTCACTAAGCCCAAGGAAACGTACAACACTGAACGGAATCTAATAAAAAGTGCCTTTGAGACGACGATCGAAGCTTTCTGAAAGAAGTTGATTCACTACCGCGAATACAAGCGCTCAGTACATAAAGGAGTTTGGGACCTGTTAGTCATACTCCCCCCAAAGAAATACGACGGTGGATTTGTAAGTCACAGGTATCCCAGACAAGGAAACGCTAAGTGTTTTGAAATCATGAGAATTTACTGACTTTCATTTCAACCATCTCAGATACCACTTCATTTCATTTCGTTATTGAAGTGCTATTTTAATTGGGCTTTCTTCTTATGTGTTTGGCGAAATCCCCTTACTGACTGCAGACTACCTGTCCTTGTTTCACTCTTTTCCTTTGCGTTTGAATTGATCTGAGAGAAACACCCTTGAGATTTAGTGGACATGTTTGAGCTATTTCTTTACCAGTTAGCTTGGATCGCTGCTGGGCTTACATTTTAACTTACAGACCTCCCGGTTTTACTCGATTGAGTAAACCCCGGATACTGAGCATGAGCGTAGGATTACACGTGACTATGAAAGCATGTGGGCGCAGGCATGCTTTGGCCTGGATCATAGTAGCAAGAAAATCGAGACACGGAGATCACTAATCGATCGAATGCACAGTAGCGCCACACAGTATTACAGACAACGAACTGAAAGACTGGTAGAACCATGAAGACTGATAACGAATCGAAATAAAAGAACTGAATCGATTAACCGTGCTACGTTGCGAAGTCCCCAGAATCGATTTTAATGTTGGCTATAAAACAAAAAAAACGAAATCAATGGACACAGCTTGTTGTGTGTCAATGAAAACTGGAAAAAGCGTACTAGGAAAGATACAGCAAAAATGATCTGAATAATTTGTAGTCAGCCGATAATTCAGGCCCATGTTAAAGCTAGTAGTTTTGCATACACTTTTTCGAGTAGGAAGCTTTATATCAGTCTCCCAGTAACGTTGTGACCAAGTCTATCAGATTAGCCGGTTGCAGACGTTCACTTAAGCGTCGTCGTCCATGGATTGAGTCACTTGATGGAGCCACGGTAGATGATACAGATCTACATTCTGAGCCCAATTTTGACCTAGATAAGAATACAAATGACGAACGAACGCAGCAGATGAGCGTTATTTGCAGAATCAGCAACTCACTGAGTTCCAGTCAAGACAGATTTGTCAAAACCACCACATGAGTACTAGTCCACCTTAATGAATACATTCGAAGTGTTGTATAATGTTCCTACTGTGAAAAAACAATAGTAATTGTAAACAGTAGTAACAATATGTATTATACCGTTTCAGCGCGAAGGTCGACACGACGGCGACATGTGATTAAAGTTGTCTAACGAAATTCAATAATGTGAACAAGTGAATTTGTGCATTATCCACAACAACAAGTCCGTGCGCGAAACACACATAGGCTGGCTGTTTCGAAAGTATAGTGTAACGCAGTATGCTGCCACACAGTTGACACTATTCTAGTTTCCAATTGTGTAAGTCGTGTACGTCTTAATGGACATTTAGCCCATGTTGGTTCGTGTTTCTTTCTTTCATGAGACGGTTGAAGGACTCTTATTTTAGAAGCACTAGTAGCATTATCTCGTCAGCCTGTAATATTGCTGATGAGATATCAGCGAAGATTGCAAAGGCACGCGTTGCCTTTGCCAAACTGCGTCATCTGTGGCGTCGGAAAGACGTCCGGTTGTCGCTGAAAGGAAGGGTATATAATGCCTGTGTGCATTCCATTTTGCTCTATGGTTCGGAAACGTGGCCTGTTCACAATGAAGATGTCAACAGGCTTGCTGTGTTTGACCATCG